>JAZHYW010026526.1:0-215696 GCA_037355805.1 Ixodes ricinus | reverse complement strand
CCTCTTCAACAGCTGGGACCAAAATTGCTCGCTGGTAGTTGAAGTAGGTCTTCTTTGAGAAGACCTGGATGTTCATCAACTGGAAGAGGCGCAGCGTTCTGGTCGGAGAGGCACCCGTGAAGAGTACGAGAGACGTGAGGAGCAGGTTTCCAGCCCCCCTGCCGTTGATGTACGGTTGGCTGTCCCAGCGGTTCATGTGCCCTGCAGGGCAAGAGGTCCGTACCACGAGCAAAGTACCAACCCCCTTCATGGACACGTCGCAAGGGCTGTAGCAAGTCTTGCATACAGCAAACAGCTGTTGGAGGCAACTCTCGAATACCAAGAACTTGCGCTCCTGGTACCCAGGTTCTGCACTTGTGAAGGTGTCCTTTCTGTAAAAGTTATGATTATTTAGTATTTGACATTCATTTCTGTGCTCAGCTCATCAACAAGGAACAGAACATTATTGCCTTACATTGACACTGCATATTTTTTTGTGTCTATTTATAAGAAAAGTTTATGGCTACTTACGATTGTTAATATATATTTTTTTTTAATTTGCATCTCAGCTATATACTGTATGTAGATGCTTCGAACAGTGATTATCGGTGAAAACTCATTGCTTGGGGTTGTGTGAATGAATGGACACAAGAAAACACATACTATATAAGGGCTGGAATTTTTTCTCAGCTCACAATACTAGAATGAGTTATAAATTTAATTTACAATTTGAGGGCACCCTTATAAATTATCATGCTTTATGCTAACCATAATGTGGCAATGCTAGCAAATGACAGTGAACTCTGTGTAATTACCCGTAGCGTTTTACTTTCTTTTTATACTGCTACCCTTCTCTGTGTGACAAAAACAATATCAGCATTCACCATAACGAAGGCGATTGGCTTTTGCTTTTTAACAAGGGTCATCCTATAACCACCAGTGGTTTCAAACATGATCATACCACTCGAATCTGAATAGAACAAATATATATTGACTGTCGTACTGGCTGACTGACTGACCAAACTCTCATGTCCCTGCCCTTCAATGTCAGTGATTTCACTCATTCCAGAAAGACAGGGTATCCGACAATTGTCTAAGTAAGACTGGCTCTGACAAAAATAGTCCTCAATTAGTGCAAATAGTTTCAGAAATCTGTGCCTTTCAGCTTAGACAGATTTTGTGCCTCTCACCATGGCGGATGCATGTTCATTTCAGTTGCGGCACACTTCCCAAATTTTCTTTTTGCTGTGGCCCAATTTAGATCTGTTTTATTTTGTAGCTACTGTAGTTTTCAAACGATAAATTAAAGGGACACTGACACCCCCCAACAAATTTTATTTATGTTTTGCCAGGCGATCTATTATGGTGTCAGAAGACAACCGAATCAATATTTTGATACAGCGTCACATATATTTTTAATAAAGTAAAAAAACACAACAGCTCAAAACCGATACCAAACTGGGAAGGAAGAAGAAATATAGAGGAGAAAGTTACAAGAAGTCACATGGCTGTGCCACTTTTTTCTTTTTTTTTCAATCGACGCATTTGGTGTTTATTTAGAAGTCACAAAAAATGGATGTCATATTTTTTGCCTATTTTTAGTATTTAGCGTGCGCTTTCGATGACCAACGACTTTGATTATCTTTTGTGGTTGTGTCTAAACTATAGAAAACGGCACATGACAACGAAGAAGAGAGTGAGCGTGACTCAAACCGGCCAGTTCTCGATAGGCTGTTTTCGGTCAGGAGGAAATCTGAATGGGAAGTTGGGCTCTGATATGCCATGTACAAATAAAAACCTTCCCGAGCATAAATACCCTGTCAGTGTCCCTTTGAGCACTTCCATGTTCCCATAATGTCTGTTTCAAGCGAAGGAAAAACCATAATCTTACCCAACACAACTTTCTTTGATGAACGGCTGGTACGTGGGATCCTTGTCCTCGTCATCGTCCTCCTCCTCCTCCTCGTCGTCGCTGTCATCGTCGTCTGAAGCGCTGGGGACTGGGATCGACGTGCTGCTGGCACTGATGGCAGTGTCGCTGCTACCATCAGTCTGGACCCAGTCGCTGGTCACACCTTTTGCGAAGAAGTTTGCCTGCGTGCCTGAAGAAAGGACACAGGTTTAAATATCTAACTCCTTATTCCCCCTGGGTTTGCGTAAGCTCCTATTTCTGCTAAATGCACTCCGGCGCAAGCTCCATTTCTCAGGAAACGATAAACTTGAACAAGTTATCTCCTGTTTGATCTGACAGCAAACAATACTACAGTACGAAATAGAAGTTAAATAAACAAAAGGTAAAGAAAACCCAGGGCTGCACATGCACACTTCGAATGTGTCGTTATATTTTGGGCTGTTATCTTGCATGAGTAAAGCCATATGCACGACGTCGTGCACCTTGACTGGAAATGGCTATACGCATGATGCAGAGCTCATGCCATTTTGGTCACCATTTCCAGACGGCGCATGTATCAGTGGGGAGCGTGTTAACCCACACCCCCACCTGCACTCACGCCACTTCGTGGCCACAGTCTGCGGCTGCTCATTACAAAACTATTAACCCACTTGGCCCCGCCCCCGCCCCCGTACACGCCGCTTTGCGGTGTCCAGCTGGCAACCCCCATACCATCTAGTCCCAGCGAAGTCTTGTCAACAACATTCATCTTTTTCAGTGATAATTTTAAAAAAGAAATGCCATAAATAGTGCCAAATGCTGAACAAAAAAAGGATTGAGAAAAAAAAAGAAAAAAAGTAAGCCCGCTTTGTGGATTGAATTTGGGTCCGCTGCGTATGAAGCAGACACCTTACCAATAAGCTATGCTATCACTTTAAAAAGTTGTTTTGACCATTCGTTTCATACGAGACCCACCAAGTTTCGCGTCGGACCCGTTGCTCTTGGGCAGGGGGCGCGAGCGCGTCCGCAAGACGCGACCGTGTTATGCTGGCAGCACTATCCAGGCGGTGCTGTAACGTTCGATTTTGCACGTGCCACGTTCGAATGCAAGCATCTATCAGCATCTGTAGACGCGCAATAACAAAATGCCTAAAAAAATTAAAAAAAAATAATATTATGCAGCTTGCGGTTTTAGCGTCCCATTCAGCTTTATTATTTTATTGCGCTCTTTCATAACTTCCGTGAGCCCGTATGTTTCACTTTACGTGATAGCGAAGCTGAACCTACTTGCAAAAACATGTTCCCCCGAACGATGCTCGCACTGCACGAGCGCGCTTGCTTGGAAGGGACACTGCAAGCTCGGAGCTTGCTCTTCTATAGCCTCTGCTATGCTGGCACTTCGAATGGAACGGAGTATAGAAAACTGTAGTGGGGAAGCGTATTCACACATGTTCGAAACGCGAGCCAAATATTCTATTTTGCTCGCCTGGAGCGCTGCTCAAAACTTGAGAGCTATGGGCCCATAGGCCCGTAGCGTCGTTTTCTTACTTGTCCTAGTTTTTCGGCGCTTGTTTTCTCCTCCAGGCAAGCCTATGGGCCCATAGCTCTCAAGTTTTGAGCAGCGCTCCAGGCGAGCAAAATAGAATATTTGGCTCGCGTTTCGAACATGCGTCAATACGCTTCCCCACAGTTCTTTATACTCCGTTCTATTCGCTACAAAAGCGAGCTGCGAGCTTTCAGGTCCCTGCCAAGCACGCGCTCTCGTGCAGTGCAAGCATCGTTCAGGAGTATGTGCGTTTGCGAGTAGCTTCGGCTTCGCTATCACAAAAAAGTGAAATATACGTGCTCGCGGAAGCTACGAAAGAATGCAAAGATGAAAGGAATGTTTAATGGCACGCTGCGGCCGCGAGCTGCATAATTTTTATTTTTATTTTTTTTTAGACGTTTTGTTACTGCACATCTACAGATGCTGACAGATGCTTGTATTCGAACGAGGCACGTGCAAAATCGAAAGTTACAGAGCCACCTGGATGGTGCAGCCAGCATAACATGGTTGCGCCTTGGGTAAGTATTCCGGACGCGCTCGCGCCCCCTGCCCCAGAGGAACAGGTCGATGGCAGAGCCGTACATGTAGAGAGTTTGATCAATGGGAGGCGCGGGCAGAGCCAGGGCATGCGGCAGACTCGAAAAGAGGGCTTGGCATGCCCTCTTGACCAACCAGAAGCCGAAAAGAATCCCCTAGCGGTGGTAGCGAGAAACAGTTCTGATCAAAGGTCTATGTTCGTAAATTGTTTTAATAAGCGCGTAAGAGTGAAGTGTAGTAACTCTTTGTGGTTGAAAAAACGGTGCACATGTTGTTTTGATCATGATCATGCAGAAAGATGTAAGAAACGAATGCGCCGCTCAACTCTGTTTTGCTCGGACAGAGTGTGACCGCTCGGACGGCAGATTCCTGTACCTCGGCGCTTGGCGTACGGATTATGTCGATCGTTCCGCTAGTCGCACTCTTCCACCATCATTTTGGATGAGCGTGATTGAAAGATCACGTGTACCATATTTTCAGTCATCGAGAGTTACTCCAATGCAGTTATCAGGTTTGTTTCTCGCGACCACCGCCAAGGTATTATTTCCGGCTTCTGGTTGGTCACATTCGAATCTCTGAAGACGCCCTGGAACACGCCCAGCGCGCTTTCGGTCAATGGCACCTCCTCATTTCTCTCCTATACTTCCCAACGAATGGCCAAACTCTCTACATATACAGCTCTGGTCGATGGTTCCCTCTCCTGACGTAATTACCTTGCGAAAAACAAGTTCGATGGCGTTTGTAAAAAGCATGGTGGAGGCTTGAAATCAATGCGCTCTAAAACCAACACTGCCAACACCGCCAAACTGCCAACATTAGTTTTATTTCCGTCGTTGAGAAAACCTTTGCTGATGTCATAGTCAGCATTCGGCCAATCGTGGCAGGCCGACCGCTGCGACGCTTTAGATCGATAAAGCGCATAATATCAAAACATATGAAACTAATCATGCACATATTTTAATCGTATTAATCTACCATGTGACGTCAAGCAGACGAATAAAGGCTGCTCCAGTTTCATGACCCGAGTGGGCTAACGCGTCTCAGCTCGGAGCGTGGAGCGAAAGCTTGCGCTGGGAACCTCCTGGGTTCGATCCCCGCCCGTTTCGATCTGGATGGGTTTCGTACCGGCACGCGTTCGTGTGATCACTACTGCGTGATGCACGTTAAAAACCTCAGGTTAGCGGTTGTACTGCACTGGCTAAATTTCTCATCTACAGCTAAGAGACCGATTACCCGCTGAGACGCATCTCCATCAAGGCTGTATAAACATACAGAGCAAACCAATTTTATGCCTACCGAAGGTCCGCTTTCCCTGCCGAGGGTCTGTTTCCACGGAAGCGTTTCTCACGGCAGGCGGCTGAGGCGGCCTTGGGATCTCAGCAGACGTCTGAACAGCTGCGTCGTGTGTAGTTGCTCGGGGACCGCAACGGCAGCAGTGCTCGCGAGGCTCACGAGGTGCGTCGCCCTCGAAGCAGTACAGGTCTTCAACCGGCTCATCACCCTGGAAAACCGAAACTTCTGATAAAACCTCTGCTGTAAAGACCGTTCACGAAAATAAGAGCGCCGCTTACCAAAGTTCTGCGACGTTTCAGCGTTGTTTCGTTCGCTGGGGGATGGTAGGCTTCGTCGAGGGGGCAGTCGAAGAGTAGGAACTGCGTCCGGCTTCAGGAGGGCTCTCGGCATCGTCTGCCCCGCATCACGTAGGATACTTCTGATGCAACGGTAGTCCCGATTCTCGTCGAAATGATCGGAGCAAACGCGCACGTCTGTCTTCCCAGGGTCCCTTCCGATCCTCCGACACCACTCACTCCTGAGTGGTTCCTCGAGCGGTAGGCGATGGTATGTGAGACTTTTGCCTCGGATCCGTAGACTTTTCAAGTCTCGGTTCGGGCACAGCAGAACACAACACGCAGTCGGCATCGCCGGCGGCCGCGGCGCGGCGGGCACGGCGGGCAGTCGAAGAGGTCGAGGTCGAGACACGAGGAACGATAACGATACCACGATTCAACTGACCACAAGCAACAGAACTCCGTCGAACGAGGGAAAGACAAAACCACAAAACCTCCTGGTTGCTCGGTTGCTCGTGTAGCCGCCGCAGGCGCCTCGGGCGTCGACGGCTGACGACGACGGCAGGTTTTGTTGACTTGCGGTAGATGGCGCCACAAGTAATTCATACCCTTTTAGCGCCAATATTAGGCTTTTGAAGCATTTCTGCATGCCTAAACAACAAGATTTTTAAACTTAACCTTAAATCGAGCTTACAATTGCCTAACACTATCACTTACAAAAACCACTCCGAGTGACGTCACACCACAGATTCCATTTGCGGCCACCATGTGGCCGCAGGTTGGGAAAAAAGTGTTTTTTATTTTGCGATTACGCAGCGAAATAGAGGTATTTCGGGGTATGGTGGCACGTTTTCTCTTACTTATGCCGAGGTTAACAATATAAAAAATACAAGCTGCACATTCGTTCAGTGTTAAAATCATTGCACCCCCCTTTACGGGATACTATTCTCCCATTCTTTCTTGTGCAAGGGGGGTCCACCCATGTCAAATTGCCCTCCGAGGAGGGGGCAGGAGGGGGGGGGCCGAATTTGTCGGGGGGGGGGGGGGGCCCCCGTCGCCCCCGTCGCCCTCCCCCTTGTATCCACACCACCGAGCCAATGAGTCACCTTTCCCCGGACACGACGTTTTGTACGTAGCGATGGAAATCGGAACGTTGTTGTCTGACGACCACTCCTTGGAGGTGGATATGCGTTGTTCTTGGGACTCTCCACTGGCCCAGGAAAAGTGTTGAGGTGGTCGAAGGTGTGCGCGAGGCAGTGACGTGCATGGTAGCGCATTTGGTTCAGGCTTAGGGGAAATTTGTTATCTTTTGACAAAAGAAGAAGGCGTGATCTAGGGTCAGCTTGTAGCTCTTTACCGAACGTACAATCGCAATAACGACGAGAAAGTCCTAAAATACAGCCGATTATCGTCAAAACGTCGCCGGTCGGGGAGCGGGACACATAGATACACACGCGAAAGCGTCTGCTAGTGTGTTGAGCTTACGGCGCCAGTAACGCGGTGGCGGTTCAGCGAACTATACTTCGTTTCCAGCTTATGTACGAGCGAAGGCACATCTGGAAGCGCGAGCACGAAAGCTCCGTGCGTTCAGGCTTTGCTCGAGCGCGCGAGCTAGGGAGAAACGCGAAAAGCGCTGCGGCCTCGCGCTTCTAGCTTTTTCGCTCGCCTCGCTCGCAGATAAAGGAAACGAGGCATAGAGAAAGTACTAAACAAGCAAAGCAAATGCGGCGCGCCTGCGCTGCCTTCGGGTGACCTGGTCGCCCCCATAGCCGGGTCGTGGGTTGGCCCATAAAATGCGAACTGGGGAACCATGGGCGTCCGCAGTGCCAATGGAATCGCCTGGTGTATGAAAGTCAACTAGGCGGTGCAGCACAACCAAAATCAAAACGTGGGGCAGCTTGTGACTACAACAGGCACAACAATCGCTTTTGGGACTCTTTTTTTTTTTCTTTCTTCACTTAAAACATTTTTTGGTTAGTTGTTGGAGCACTTTAGTGAAGCCTGTTAAGCGTGGCCGCGAAGCTCCATGCTGATTGGTTAACAGGGGAGGTCACGTGACCAGAGTGGTAGAGCGTAGGAGTTCGAGAAGTATGGACGGCTCTGGAAGATCACCAGGTTTATATCGGCCTGAATAGCGCCATAGTATCGCTTCATTTTAGGAACAACTATCAGTGTACACGACACGAGTTAAAGTATCTGTTGAAGAGCGCCACGAGAGCATCACTAAACATTCATAATGCTAGAACGTTTCACATATGCAAAACAATTTTTGCTTTTGTTTGTTGCTTTGCTAGGCTTCAGCTGCTTTGCTGTTAATCTCCGCGTTGCAACGCCTTCAAAAAATTTTTCTACGATGAACAATCTTGTGGCTGGGGCAACACGAAACCGGAGGGCATCAGGTGGGACCGACGTGCCACTGCGTATGGGATGTTATCCTCCACGACGTCGGGGATGTCTGTCTGCTCTTTTTCAGAGGAACTGGCCTCCTCCACAAGCACTGGGGCGGCAACAGCTGTGGCAGGCATCTGTGACAGCTCTGCCAGCACAGTGCTCTTATCTAGTTCACAGTTCCCCTGAGGAAAGAGTGCTATCAGTTTCCCAACACAAATATGTTTCAGTCCAGCAATGAACTGAAACACATTTGGGTAGTCATTTTTTATCGGATGAACCCGAAGAGGTTTTCAAGAGGGTCCTGCTGCAGCCGGCCAGCCAAGAGGAAGCGAAGGTTCAAGTCATTAACAAGTTTGTCCCAGAGGTGAAGTATGGCCCTTATAGTGGTTTGCCACCCAAGGATTGGGTGAGGCCGCCAAGGTCCACCTAACCACCATTTTTCAATCCACGACAAGGATTCTTGCAAGAAGACAAGGCGGTCTGAGCCATCAGTGATTGCATAACATAATTTGTCAGTGGTCATCTTAACGAAGGAGCTGTTGAGGCAATAATAAATTTTGTCCATCCTGTTGAGGAAATTGGCTGTCGGTTTGGCAGATCCCGGCAACGTATCAAGGGCTATGAAAATGCACATACTAGCAACTGAAGTGGATTCACCCATGACCCGACTTGTGTACTTCACATGTTCCCGAATGGCTTCGGGTAAATGTGACCATCGGTCAATTTTTTTGCCAATTTGAGCTTCAGGGGATGTGAAGACTCGTAGAGTTGTCTAATGTCCAGTCGATAATTTCGGGCTCAATGTTGACCTTGGTAGGAGCGCGGAGATTACTCCTTCGCGCTCCTACCGTCCAGGGTGTCAAACAGGAAATCAATCTTGCATCCGTAGATCCAAAAGAAAGGCTCTGCTGGGGTCGCACCTAGCCGATTTGCCAAAGTGACGTTGCTCTCCCCCTGGTCACAGATGAGTGCTGTAACAAAAGGCTTGGCTTCCTGCAGCTGCTTGATTAATTTCGTGACCAGATGATGAATCGTATCTGCGGATGTTTTTGTTCTGGCTACCGTGAACGCTACAGGCTGTACCCGGTTTTTCTAAATGCCCGATACGAGGATCACAGGAGTGCTGTATTTGCCACAGTAGGCAACCTATTCTGACCATCGTCCGAGTATCCAGTGACCACGTAACGTTTAGCATCATACTGCAAAATCTTCTCGAGTGAAATTTTGTCATTAGAGTACGAACACAATCTGATTGTACTGAATCTTCAACTGTCTCCTTGAGGACGTCAATGACGTGAGGAATAGTTCCAGGGTCACCTGGCTATCCGAAAGCCAGGACCCCAAAGTCCTGGCTTTCAAACAGCCAGGTGACCTATAGTCATGCACAGTTGGTAAATCCAACACTCCTGATGAAAGCCTGTAGACTTTAGGACCATGGGAAGTACAGGTTCAGTGCACACTGTCTGTACTCCTGTGGCCACCTCCTTTTCTTTTTTACACCCTGCATGTTCATGCGTGTAGACAGCAAGTTACAAAACGTTTTGCTGACATGTGACCGAATTGTGCCTGAGGCACCCAACTTGGAAACCTTTTCAGCCTTTTCCTTGCTAAGTCGTGACAGTGCATCTTCCAAAACTTTACATTTGGCCTCTGCAGGTTTGCGAATTTTCTCGAGATCCTTGACGTGCACTCGCGGCCCCGTGCCGTGTGGCCACAGGTGTCGAGCCTGGAAAAAAATAATTGCTTTTTTGCAGTATCTTTACATAATACCTGAGCATGATCACATGAAAAAAAAAAGAAGATATAATTCTTTATTTTGTCTTTCATTGAGTGGCCCTTCAACACTGCAACTCAAAAGATGAAGGCTCCAACTAGTACACGTTGTAAGTGTCTTTCCTTTCTGTTCTTCCTCCACCTGTTGAATTCAATACCTCCAGAATAAAAGGCAGTCATTCCAATTTTGACTGCATGCGGAGGGGTAAGAATAAATAAAGACCCACAATGTATTAAAATGGCAGTTGGGGCCAGTTGGTTCGGGACCACCTAAGAGAATCGGCAAAAAATACGAGGACAAGAAAGTGGGCGATGAGGGCGTCCTGTATCGACCGCTTTCCTGTCCTTGTGTATTTCTGGCACTTTTTAGGTACTCACGATGGAGTCCTGCAACTGATATGGAAACTGAGCAATAAGGGTGCAGAACAGAGAAGCTGAGCGTTGCTCAACACTGGGTCTCCATTATAAATATTGCTCTTATCACCTCGGGCTTGGGTCATGCAACAATATACGTGGCTTGCACATGACGTCATTTCCGATGACCTCCAGACAAAAGGGGAAGGAGGAGCTCCCTCTTATCAGGATCCTCCTTTGTGCCTCCCGGATTTGCACAGGCGTCGCTATTCTCCTCCCAGAAGATTACAGAAGATTAACCCGTCACTCAAAATTCTTACAAAAGCAATTTCCCTCTCCTTGTCCTATGTGGTGTTCAAAAGAATGCGATATGACGTCAGTGCAAGGAGCCTATTGGGTCAGAATGTTCCTCACTTTAGTCAAGCTTACCGACTCTACTGTGAACCAAACATGCTAGCACACGACGCCACTGACCAAGAAGCCTCTTCGTCGCTGTGTAATGTCAAATATAAATTGTGAATCTTTTCTTCAGCAGCACTCGATCATGTAGTCACTGGGATTATTCCAGCAATTACGACGGTCAAATGTGGCTCGTAGAGGGCAAAAGCACGGCGTGAGCACTCAGTTAGGGTTCGTGACAATCGATTCCTCAACGAGCATTCAGGTGGTGGTTAGCCAAACCCAAAAATGTCTGGAGCTGGGGACGCGCCCCCTGCTCTGTCAACTCCAGCATGATGAACACTGGTGGTGTATAATCTGCAGCAGATTACCATAATATCCCGAAGAATAGCCCACTTAAAATTAGGAGCAAATCGGGTGAAAATATGGAGTGGGCTAACTTTCAGTGTACAATCAAAAAAAGTTGAGAAAATGTTACTTTTAGGTTGTGTGTCCCTTCCGAGCTTGTCATGGTGGCGAGGGGCAACGAAGCAAAGACGACCATACTTTCCAGTCAGAAACGTTCGCTTATATCCCGCCATAGCTAACTTGCCACATTTACACCGTGGTCATCATTGATCCCAACACTACTATTACTAAGAGTGGGCTATCTTTCGGTGTTTAAAAAAATATAACAAATTAAGCCAAAAATAGGGCTGGGCAATTTTTTGGGGGGTGGAGCATCTCTAGGGATTTTGCGGTATGTGCCCGCTCGTTTGGGCTACAGCTTGAGGGGGCAAGGCTAGTCGTCTGCTAAAGACGCCGGCTTTCGGCGCAGTATGCTCGTTCGTTGGCGGCAGTTGGTATTGCGAACTCTTGCGCCATCTCTTGTCTCCCGTGCGAAGCGGCGCCGTATTGTTTGAAGACTGGTGGCTTCGCTGCGTTTCCACAGGAGCTAACCCTTTTTCTTTCTTTACTTTTTCCTCGGGAAAGTTCAGCTCTTTGCTAATTTTACACACAAAAAAAAAAAGTGAAAGCCATTTACAACTTCTTGCAACGCCGAATTAGAGGGCAGCTCTTGAGGAGGAGAAGGGAAAGGTACTGAGGGGGGGGAAGGGTTCACGTGACCCCCCCCCCTTTCCTATAATATCTCCACCATGGCCTCGGGCTACTCCATTCGTCATCGAAAACACCGCTCGCTTTTTTTTGCCAGGCGCGAGCGGCACGAGCACGAACACAAAAACGGAAGTACTCTAGGGTCCGGAAGTTCCACGGGGCCGGTTTTAAAACCGGTCGTGGTTTGTGTTCACCTAGAAATATCGTGCATAGAAATTATTATTTTATAAATTAATGACTACATAATTGGGAAGGTTTATACGACTGCATCACTCATCTCGTTTGTGAAAATTAGGTATACGTTACTGCGGTTGCTACTGAGAGGCTTCACCGCCGCGACAAGCCGCGTCGTCGGCCACTTTTCATTTAAAATTTTATCCAGAACAAGGTGTCGTCCGTGTAGGGGTACGCCCGAGTGATGCCGGAAATTCGTCAATTCGGCTAGCCAGAGACGATAAACAAAATCGCCGAGTAATGTTAAGATCGCGGAGCGTTCGGGCGCGCCAAAACAGCACGTCTTAACGTTCAAACAGCCCCAACAATGACTCCGCCCGTCAAACTGGTGCACATACATTTTCGGACCATCGCGGTGGTGACCGCGCTTTTGCCGCTTTCATCGTTCCTCACGTGCATCTTTTATTCGCTCATGTTTCAATTCAAGCAAGTCACGGCGACGCACTGCCAGGTACGTCCGTTGAAGCGTGTGTCCCTTCCAAAATTAAGCGGACGCGGCCAAGTACCGACACGTAAACAACAGTCGGAGTTGTTCCAGAAATCGCTGGAATCACGTTGGTGCGTGCAATTAACCTCACTTTATACATAACTGTGTAGTTATTGAAGTGTATGCCAGTGGTTCAGCTGGTGCTAATGCTTACGCGACTTCTTGTTGCAAATTGAAGCAGACAGCAAACAGCCTACCTCAGCGGCGTTCCTCTGAGCTCCTATGGGAAATTGCCCTCGTGCATTTTGTCCATTCACCGAAGAACAACAGAAATCAAAAGTTACTTAAGTTGTAGCGAATAGTATGTAACTTTATTACCATTATCCGTGTGTATTTTTCGCTGAACAGTGACCGATGTGTTTTTAACATCGCAACGTTTCAGGACCAAACCTACGTTCCACAGCAGGTGTGCGAAGACACGTGACAAATATAAGCAAAGATCACAATTGAAATGAACGTAGGGTGTGTTCGAGGTGTGCCAGCATTCCGATGCTACAATTTTCCTGCTAAGAGATTTGAACAGTCTGCTTACTGGCGCTCTTGGTCTGCTTGCGCACCTTCCAGCTAGAAGATCGGACACAAATCAGGCGACAAAAACTGACCTTTACAATTGTAGGCCGATCTCCCTATTCCCATCTTCTTAAATTTCTCAACTCCAACTCATTTTTTTCTTCACATCATGGCTTTCGTAAATATCTCGTTTATGTCTTCTCTACAAAATGAATCATCCTGATATCACCCCTGGAGAAAAGCTCCTCCTTGTCCCCTCTTACATTTCTTCCCACGTCGATCATCAGTTCAAAGTTGGCGCTTCTCGTTGTCGTACCTCACCCTGAAGCCTTCGTGCCTAGATCATTGTCATAGTGGAACTGCCTACCTGCATCATTAGTATCCGTACCCTCATTAGATTTGTTTAAAAGCAATCTTACTAATTATTCTTTCATAGGTGTCCCAAGCAGGGCGGATGCAGGAATTTCCTGAGGGGAGGTCAGGTGTTGGTCAGCGTACCATATGTTTAGGAACCCCTCCCCCTCTCCTTCGTTTTACGCCCCTAAATTTTACACATGCGGAAATCAAGAGGGGGTCAGGACATCCGGACCCCCCTCTGAATCCGCCCCTGGTCCCAAGACTGTGTTTAGTATATTCTGATGTCCGTTCCTTTGTGTTTAGTTGCCTACTTCCCCCTGTGATATCACCTGGCCTGGGTATTGTAATAAACAAATAACTGTATTATTAATATCCGTAACGTTACAAACAATTCAAGCTCATGCACAAAAAAAAATTACACGGGCTTGGTCATGCTGAAAGACCGGGGCACAGATGTGTCCCACATAAATAATACACATGCACACACCTGTTGTTTTGGTGTTTTTTCTTTTCCTGGTTAAATCTAGCGGAGAAATTGAATTACAGGGCGAGTCGAAGGGATCGGTGGCTGTTTTAAGGGACGGCATAAATCGGTTTCTGAATGTACTGAGCTAAGATTTTGAACAGGGTGGCCAAAGAATGTGCATTAAGGGTATAAAATATTGACCGAACAAACTTGCCTGAGTAAAAAGTTAAGAAATCAAAACCTTGAAACCGCCACCTACGGCAGCCGTGTGCGAACGAAAGACGTCCAGTTGGCGCAACAGCCGACAGATCTAGGTAGTGCTCTCTGCGTCAACAGGTGGGCAGTGAAGGCACTGAGTGCCGCATTTTTCAGCATCGGCTTCGGCGACGACATCCCCATTGTAAGTGGCTTGTTTTGGAGGTTTCCGTTCTCGGTGAGGCGCCTCGTTCAGTGTAGGATTGTAGGGGAGCCTGGAGGTCGCCGCCGAAACTCCGACCGAAAACTCCGGCGGGCCTCTTTCCTCCTCTGGCACTTCCCGTGACAGAGAGCAACATTCACTCCACTGGCACTTCCCATGACAGAGAGCAACCTTCACTCCTTTGGCACTCCCCGTGACAGAGAGCAACATTCACTCCTCTGGCACCCTCCGTGACAGAGAGCAACCTTCACTCCTTTGGCACTCCCCGTGACAGAGAGCAACATTCACTCCTCTGGCACCCTCCGTGACAGAGCAACATTCACTCCTCTGGCACCTCTCCATGACAGAGAGCAACCTTCTCTCCTTTGGCACCCCCCGTGACAGAGAGCAACATTCACTCCTCTGGCACCCTCCGTGACAGAGAGCAACCTTCACTCCTTTGGCACTCCCCGTGACAGAGAGCAACATTCACTCCTCTGGCACCTTCCCAGTGACAGAGAGCAACCTTCACTCCTTTGGCACTCCCCGTGACAGAGAGCAACATTCACTCCTCTGGCACCCTCCGTGACAGAGAGCAACCTTCACTCCTTTGGCACTCCCCGCATTGACAGAGAGCAACATTCACTCCACTGGCACTTCCCATGACAGAGAGCAACCTTCACTCCCTTTGGCACTCCCCGTGACAGAGAGCAACATTCACTCCTCTGGCACCCTCCGTGACAGAGAGCAACCTTCACTCCTCTGGGCACTCCCCGCGTGACAGAGAGCAACATTCACTCCTCTGGCACCCTCCGTGACAGAGAGCAACATTCACTCCTCTGGCACCCTCCGTGACAGAGAGCAACCTTCATTCTCTTGTCGGGAGCTAAGCACACCGTGAAAACGACTCTCACCCCAAAACAGCATAGACGAAAGTTGCAGACAAAAAAAGAGATGCGGTAACACCCGGAGAGTGCAAAGCACACAGCGACATGTAACCAAAAATAACTGAGAAAAAAAAAAAAACGGAGACGACACTATATTGTTTTGTAGTCCTTGTTTTGTCATCATTTTTAACGTTTTATTGGTCGAATATAATAATCGTGCACTGACAATTCGTGCGGAAAAAGAGTGCATAACTTCTGGCGCAGAGACGTCGTCTGCTATTGCCGTGGTTGAGGGAAGCGTCCGTCGTGGCTGCCTGCGATCTTTTGTGCCGCCTTCTGTTGGCTGTTGCGCCAATCAGACTCCTTTCGTTAGCAGACGGCCGTCGTAGGTAGAGATTTTAAGTCCTTGAGCTCTATTGTTTTAGTTGTTTTTTCTATTAAATTTTTACACCCTTAATGCACATTCTTCGGCCACCTCTGTAAAAATTCTTAGCTCAGTACGTTCACAAACTGTGGTACTTTCAAAGAGCCATAGATTTCTTTGCTTCACGCCATATATTGTTGGTCACATGACGTCAATTTCTCCTGCTAAATGTAGTGGGGAAACTGGATTGGCATTTAGGCCACGTGCCATCAATTTCCCCGAGCAGGGAAACTGGGTTTTTCATCTGATCACAAGACACAAAGGCAAATTCTTTTTTTTTTTTTGGGGGGGGGGGGGTGGAAAATATGTAAGGATACTATTTTCCCATTCTTTCTTGTGCACTGGCAGGTCCACCCATGTCAAATTGCCCTCCGAGAAGGGGAAATGGGGGGGGTCGGCTTCGTTTGGGGGGGCAGCCGTCTTCGTCGCTCCCCCTTGGATCTGCCCCTAACATGACATCAGGTCACGTGGCATCGATTTCCCCCTCCAGATTTAGCAAGGAAGCTGGATTGGTGTAGAGCTCACCTGACGTCGTCGGGACGTCGATTTCCCCACTAAGTTTAGCGGGAAAACTAGATTATGTATGTAACACTCCAAGCATATCAGTTGTTCATGACGTTTGTTTGCGATGCTCGTTCATGACAATTTTGTCATAAAAAACAACCCATAAAACACATTCTGTGAAGTATGTGGGCTGAGAAAGGTGCCTGTTTATCATTTAATGTACTGGATCACTTTTATTGAGCACCAAGTGTTTTTGGGCTTCTCCTTATTTTCGAAGATTTTGAGGATGTGAATGTGTTTCTAATGCTAGAAAAAAAAAACCTATTTTTGCACCTGTGCATGAGCAAAGAAAATACAACCAAGCTTAGTTTTAGCAAATTGCACTAATTAGTTGACGTTCACTTTACATTGATCAACCAGGCACATAGCGGGGGGGGGGGGCATGAAGTTCTGCCCCCCCCCCCTGAAATATTCCATTTTGCTGGGACCTCCTCTCCCCCTCCCTCATACAGCATTTTGTCATGGGTGGGCCCCCCTGAAACAAAATCCTGGCTACGTGCCTGTGATCAACCATATGTAAAACTAATCACTGATCCAGTGTTACTGCATAATTCTTTGTGTCTCTTTTGACCTTGCACATTTGACTCACACATTTGATCTCATACATTTGGGAACTGCCGTAAGTCTAATGAACTCTATATTACTGGCGTTCCTTTTATGCACAAATATGTACTTTCTATACTCCGTTCACCCTTAAGATGAGACTGGAAGCTCCGCCTTCAGTGCGAGCTTCGTTGGCTTCCACAGTGCTTTGGTTTCACGGGCCTGCGCGTTCAGACTTGTGTAAGCAAGGGCAGAAAGCTCACGCTGAAGGCGGAGCTTCCAGTCTCAGCTTAGGTGTGAACGGAGTATAGCAACTACCTCATAGATCAACTCATCTCTGACAGCTATTTTACCACTATATATTTATTGTCACAAATTTAGAAAAAAGCGCCGAAAGCCGACAAATATTTTTGTCAAGTGATTGGGAAATCTTCCGAGCTGCAGTATAAACTCATTATAACAGACCCTGATAGTGACAAACATTTTGGTCTGTTACAAGAGGGTGTTGGACAACTTCAACCGGTTTCGTTGATCAGCAAAAAAGGGAGGCAGAGCGACACTACAGAGTCCAGGAATGGGAGTGTTTGGCAATGGTGTGGGCAGTATCAAAGTTCAGGCCGTACCTGGAACATATGCATTTCGAAATTCACACCAACCTCGCTTCTTTAAAGTGGATGTTTATGACTGAACAAACCTCCAGTTGGGTGCGTCGTTAGGTTCTAAAGCTGCAAGGTATCAACTGTGTCATCAAACACCGATGAGGGAGATGCTCTGAGCAGGAATCTTGTATTATCTGTGGCTGCAACAGGTGTTCAAGAGTTTGTTGACGGGTTGGCGAATGATTCCCAATTGACGTGCTGGAGCCCGATAAAAAATTTGTTTTGAAGAAAATGCTCTGGTATAAGTCTTGGACCGCATCCGACTGAACAATGTTGGTGAACTGGCCAAGGAAGAAGGAAGTGGCCCACAATTTGTTGCCAAGGTTATTCACTACTTCGAAGAGGGAACATTTCCACCCAATCTTGCAGAGGCCCGTGAGATATAATTCCTGGCTGCGGAGTGTGAGCTGCAACCAAAAGGTCTCTTGCACCAGGTGACCGGGAGAGGCAGCCGGTATGGACTACGATGTAGCTGCGTCGGATGGTGCTTCAGCTTTACCATCACCATCCCCTACGCGGCCACTTGGAATACTTCAAAACACTAAGACATATACAAGAGTGGTATATCTGGCTTGGAATGCGCTCGATATCTCTCTTTATGTGTGTTCTTGCAAGTCCTATCAGATGCTCACGCCATGTCGTCGTAAACCTGGAGTGCTCGTGGACGGGACATGGGCACTGGAGCCTACGGCTGAACTGAGCGTGATATTGAATCGAATGCTGGGGGTCTTTTGTTGCTATGGGTTCTCAAAAAGTATTTCAAAGCAACAACGACAAAGTCTTTGTGAGTAACTTGTGGAAGGCCATCATGAAACATCTCAGAATCAAGGACAGACACACGGTACCATACCGACCAGCAGAACAGCTGGTTGAATGCCACCGTGAAGCAGTGCCTTGTGGCCTACTGTCATGAGCGCAAGGATTGGGACCTCAGAATTCCAGAGGTGGCACTTGCCATGCGGATTTGCGAAAGCGTCACAACAGCACTCATGTGCTATGGATGACAAATCCGGATGTCTGGGGAATTAGTATATGTGGAGCAAGTCAGTGGAGCAACCTTGTGCAATTCTACTTCTGTTTTGTAGCTCATTTGATCGCAATTTGATCACGCCTTCGCACTGAAGCTTCAGAGGAAGGCACAGGAGCTCCAGCATAAACATTTTAACAAGAGAGGATACCCGTGGAACACTAGGTCGACGGTTTGGTGTTGCGCAATCTCCACACTTTGAGCGATGCCGTCAAAGGAATCGCAGCGTGAAGGTCGGGACCATATGTGATTGTGCAGAGAATCGGCTGCAATGGATGCCAAGGTTATTCAGGTACCGCCAAAGTGGATGGCCAGTCGGCATTTGGAAAACGGATCAGCTGGTGCCCTACCACGGGGGCTGAACTTTGAAGCTGTTATATTCACATATCAAAGGGAGGCGATTGTTAGGATGTGAAGCAGCTGGGGTTCGGCGTTGTGGTGTTGGCCGAGTGAAAGCAGTGTGAACCGTGACTACGTTGCACAGCAGAAAGTGTGTCCTGTTTGGACAGCAGTTAAAGGGGAGCTGAAGCACTTTTCAAGAAAACTGAGTTTGGAGCAGATTTCTGTAATCAATTGCCCCATTAATTCGATTATCACACTTGAGCTGGGCTGAAGTAAACGAAAACTGCTTTCGTTTTAGGAAAGCATGCAGGGGTTGCCGCAGGGAATGCGGTGAGCCCCTCTGTCACCCGTTATCTGTCAGTGATGTCGTGCGCCAGGGTCATCTGACCCCGCCGATGATGTCACTTTCGCCAGTTTTACGGTTTTTTCCCTCCGCTCGTGCGCTCAGCGTGCAGCAGCGGGCGGGACTACTGCCAGATTTTAATTGGTAATTATGTAGCTTCTACTCATAAAATCGAAATGAAACTTTAGACATCCTTTTTAAGGTGCCTACATTCAAACTTTCACAGTTTTTATCAACTCAAAAACTTCTTCAGCTTCCCTGTAAGGGGAGACACTGGTCTCGGAACATTTTTCTGTCATTTTTGATCTAATTAATATTAAATTTCCACATCTACAGTAGATTTTTGTGCTGAGTGCAAACATAAGCTCAATTTTTATTATCTCTTATAGTTTTCAATAAACCTGAACTTTATCACAAATGTTTCTGCTCGACTTTGTTTTACAATACCCCCATTAAAATATGGCACGAAGTAGGTTGGCATGTTCTACAAATAGTAGAGTGCAACAAAGCCACTGTCATAATTTTGCCACCATCCTAAAAACAGTTATCACAAAAAAATTTTCTGAGTCATTAAAGTCTTTGCCAATTGACAAATTTTGTAGTTAACATCTTTCTGGAATAGTAGTAGTCTTGTTGCAGTTACTTGTTTACCAGGTATAAAACCCTGAAAAAAGTGGTCAGGTCCATGTTCTAGATCTTAAAATACCGGCAAAACTTTGTGTTGTGACGAAAAAATGAATAAGTGTAGCACTTGCAATACATGTTTTCTGTGATTTATCAATAAAACAAAATTGTTTTAAAACCACAGCTTGGAAACCCAAGACCAGGGACAAAATGAGGGACGATTTGTGTGTGCTTTGGGCTTCCCGAGATGTTGAAAGTACACCAGTTCGTCTGTCTGTAAATTCACCGTTATTTCTGTGTTCTAAAAAATAACTTGTGATTTTCGTGTTTCGAAACCTCCCCTTCAGCCGGGCGATTTCCTTTCTCCAGGTAGCCAACCTACTTCCGTCCATCAGTGCGGCGATCGGGAGTTACACGCCTCAGCGGTACATCTGGCGTACCGGCATTGGGCTCCACGCGGCTCCCAGGCTGCTGGTCAGCGTCATGTACCGCCGTTACTACGCCGCCATGCTGGCCGACACGCCGAAGTACCAGTTCCTCGCGTCTGCCGCGTTCTGGCTGAATGTCGTCGAGAACCTCTGCCTGCTAGGTCTAACCAACGTCTCGTCGAGCGAAAACTACCGTGAGTGTGCCCGTCTTGTGAAGCGGTTCCGTCCGCTTTACCCGGGGGACTGCGGAAGAATGAATTGACTTCAGGCCAAAATTGAGTGCAACTCGCACCCTGTTGGCAACCGGTGGCTGCCGAAAAAATCCGCCCGGTCTGGGATTCGAACTTGGGACCTTTCCAGGACTAAGGGAGCGCTCTACCAACTAAACTAAATCAGCAGCTGGCAGTCGGTAGAGCACAAAAGTGCTCTACCGACGACGGTCGTTATGGGCGAGGTTTCACGGATGATTCCGGGGCGTTTCTGTGCGTATTTAGGGGCCCGCTAAAGTTAGAAAAATTCCTTCGCTAAATTTAGCGGGAAACCGCAGTGTCATGCGACACTGCGGTGCCATATATCACGGGACATCTTAATTTTTCCTCTAAATTTACTGGGAAGATTTCTCCACTGTATTTAGCGGGGAATTACTATCATGGGACACTGTGGAGTCACGATTTTCCCTCTAAATTTAGCAGGAAAACAGCTCCGCTAGATTTAGCAGGAATTTACCACGATTTAGCAAGAATTTAGCATGCAGTAATCATTTTGCACAGTAGGTTTCATCGAACCGACCCACGGCAGTGTAGTCTAAATGTAGCAAATGCTGCCGCGAAGATGTGGGATTGTACTACCAGGCTTAACGTTTTCTTAGGCGTTGCCACTGTGGAAATAACCTTTTAGTTACTCTATCAGTACCTTTGCTGGTGATAAAAACCCCACACATGTGATGTTGTCATGCGACACGACATCACAGTGTCGCGTGAACACCGTCCGCCAAATTTAGCAGGGCTAAAGTTCTCTAAATTTAAATGCAGTAGTGTAACTGTGTGCAACCCTGTGTGCAGGACTGCCAATTTTTTTTACTTCGTGAACTGCTTGACAGCACTGCGCAAACTACACTAGCCTCGACAATATAGCGCAAAAAAAGTTGGCACGAAATATAGTGCTTAGAGTAAGATCTTCAAATTCATCAAGCGTGAGATGGCTATCAATTCTTAAATACAGTAATAAGGATGAAAAGCTGGTGTGGGTTAGGGTTGGGAGACTCGAGACGAAGGGAAAACTAAACCAAGGGGAGGATTTGTGACATAGAATTACGTGTCAATGTTATCCGCAGTTTTTCCTTGGTCTCTCGTCTCCACCTGGATACAATCTGTTAACACACACTACTTCATGAAAAAAAAAAAGAAAGAGCGTTGTTGAGGTTAAAATTGTTTACATGATGATTTCATTCATTCTGGAGTGGTTTGGAATGATTTCATTCTGGAGCGGAGCTCTTCTCCTGTGTCATCGGCAGTTTATGGAAAAACAGTACCAATAGTCCATTCCGGAAATACGCATTGCCTCCCATTCTGCAATTTTAAAAGGCTAAGAAACCAGGGCAATAACAAAAACAGTGCATATCGGCTTTGTGATGTGTTCGCTTTGGTTTTGTGTTCTGAACTCGCAGTCAGGGCTTAAAGTCTGGGGGGCCTCGGGGTCTCGGACCCCCACTTGTTTTAAAGGATGGTCTGGGACTGTGGAGGGGGCTCCACAGCCCCAGCATTAGTGAAAGCAAAATCATATCTTGCAATAAAATAGCCTGTTTTCAGGGATGTGACATTTGGGGGTTAGCAATTTGAGGGTTGCAGGTACAGCGTGGGTGGAGTCAGCAGTGGGGTTTATTTTATGTGCATCTAATACATCTCGTCAGAAACCCCCCTACCTTCTTGTGGGGACCCCTTCACTTTACGGGAGGCTTTAAGCACTGCTCGCAGTAATAAGAGAGAAGGAATTAAGCCACTTCCAGGACTTGCAGAGTGTTGAACTCGGCCCGAGCGGCCCCAAATTCCTCGCTCCGCGCAGTGCAATGTTTGATTGACAAGAGGCATGGTGGGATTTTCCGCAAAGTTCTATTTTAACTTTATTGGTTTTTGTGAGCGGCCTACGTTTGACGATGGTATCTTCCCTCGCAGCCATTCACGAGAAGATGTTTGTGACATTCATGGTGTCTGCACTCCTGTACATGCTGGTTTCCTGTTTCATCCCCACCGTGGCCTTCAAGCACATGCTGTCACAAGTGGTAAGGCTGTGAGCCGTGCCCAATTTTGGCCAGGTGCAGAAGCTTGACACTTGGCGCCCTTTTCTCGCGTTACTCGCCGCGTAGGAGAGGAAGTCTTTACGCACCAAGAAGCAGCTGATGATCACCAGCGTTTTCTGCTCCCTGCTGGCTACCTACTTCTTCCTGCGTCACAACTGGTACTGCGAGCCTGGAGGTAAGTTGATGGGGGTAGTGATATTTGGCACTTGGCGACAGTTGGGAGGAGCCTTTGGTATTCCCAGGGTGTTGCGGCACTTGGGTTCTCTGGCTCGTGCTAATAAATTGACTATACTCCGTCTCGCTACTTGACTGATCGTAGCAAACGCTACTACTAGCCATCCCAACCAATCCAGTGCTGTGAATGTGTCAAGTGGCTACACACTCAGCATGTCACTGCACCCCTCCTGAAGGTCACGTTATGCTCAAACGGCACTGAATTGGCTCCGACGGCATGTAGCATTCTTTGCAATCCATCCTGAAGTGAACCGGAGCATAGGTGGCGCAAGCTACCATGCAATCCGAAGAAATTGGCTGCATCGATTCATCCATTCATCTATTGAGTGTTACCCTGTGTGCGTCGTACTGTTCCACGTGCGAGGAATTTAGGTAGTACATGCAGTGCAATCCACTTATAACGATAATTAGAAAATTCAAAAATTCAATCATTATAACCGATTGTCGTTGTCTCAGGACTAAAAACTGAGCCTAACTCTCTAGAAACTGATTGTTATAAGCAAAACATTGTTATATGTCGTATCATTAGTATATGTGGATTGCACTGTATATGCTCAACTTATTGAATAAGTGTTAACAAGATATAGGTCCGTCAAAAGCTCCGCTTTTGCATTATTTGAGGTGCAAACCTCAACTAATGCAAAAACCTCTTGTCAGGGTCAACTTTTTGTGCAAGGTCAAGGCAGCGGTTCTCTAATGCTGTCAAAGCTGCTTGCGTCATTGCTTAACTTTGCTTGGCATCTCCTTTGCACGACGGCACATGCGAACGAGGTGCAAGGCTGCAGCATTGTGGAAACTACAATAGCCTGGACAGCGTAGCATAAAAAAGTAAACACTGTGTACACCAATGATGACCTCACCACCTGCAGCAGCTAAAAATGGCAGAATGATTGACTCACATTTTTCGGAGGTTCGGATGAAATACGCTACTGAGTTTTTTAGAGATTACACTGCAAAAGGGTAGTAGACAGTTTTCCTGGCACATTACTTTCACACACACCCGCGAAAAAACATAGAGAGCACGTCTGACCATGTTATTGCCTGTTCTCTCGTGTGCAGTGTACACATTTTTTGCCCTGGCCGAGTACATCGTGGTCCTGTGCAACATCGGCTTCCACATGACCGCCTACTGGGACTTTGACGACCAGCAACTGTACGTGTCGTCGCCCGATCACGACTCGTCTGAAGACAAGGTCAGATGAACCACGTCTGCAGGGTCGCTCGTCGCAACCCATCAGTGTTCGCCCTACATAATTTCCAAGGCGGTTCTTCGTTCCACGCCAGGAGGGAAGCCCTGTCAACAGGCCTGCGCTCCTTGTCCGGACCAGCGTATTAGCTCTCTTTTATTACCGTGCCACCGTCGCGTGTCGGGTGCACGAAAGGACCCGCGTAAAGAAATGCGAGACGCAAGTTGGTACCCGTCGCTGAAAACCTTTCCCATCTCTCTTTCGATTGCGTGGCTGTGTTGACTGGCAGCTGTTTCTCCCACCTGCTTGAAATTAATATTGCGTTGCCTAGTTCAGCAGAAAGGGCTCAATTGAGTAGCATTTTGAACAGACGGAGCACGTAAATACCAACTAACCTCAAGGCTGATCCATACATTTGCGTCTAAATGCGTTGCACTCTCTTGTACCTGCTTACAGTGAGAAAACGGGCTGACACACTGGCGTCGTCTATCAGGTAGCCTTGGAAGTGCGTGTAACTAGACCACGGTGTAAAATATGTTGGCGTGGACACTGCGCATGTCGCAGCTGCCACGTAAAGTCCTCTCCTCGCCTTGGTTGCAAGTGGTGCCACCAGATAACTCTTCATGAGTGGCTAGGGGTAGCCCGTCGCGGGCCCGGTTTCCCATGCTTCTCCATGGGACACACCCTAATTCTTGAAGTCGTTCTCTGGGCGTGCCGCGTCACGTAAAACTTCGCACTCGCTTTACGCGTTTTGCTTAGACACATCTTCGTCGTTCACCCCAGTTCTGTACCTCATTGGCGGCAAGAACAGCTTTATGTGCATGTTGAAGCGGAGGGATCTCTAGGACTGTGTTCAAGCCGGCGCTTGTGAAGGTCGGAACAGGCAGGCCGAGCGGGAAGCGCGTGCGCTTAGATGCCTTGGCAGCGAGACACTTTTTTCTTCTCAGTTGCGCCATCCGGTCGGCGGAGACGCTGTCGGCATACGCTACTCGGGCGTGTGCCACTAGGACTTTATCTGGTTGACTGCGTTGCAGCATTCGCCGTGCCGTGAGTCCTCACCTAAGGAGTACCTTACACTGTCAACTAGACTGAAGGTTTTACAGTATTTACGAGATCAAATCTATGCGCTATGTATGAGAAATGGGCGCTCGTAACTATGTCAGTATTATTTCAAGCCCGCAATAAAGAAATGACGTGTAAAAAAATATCTATCTACAGTCGACTCTCGTTAATTCAAAATCTCTTAATTCAAACTTGCGGATAATTCAAACTAACGTGCAGGTCCCATCCTATGCGTCTCTATGGGAAGAAACTCCTGATAATTCAAACTTTGCTTTATTCAAACAAATTTTTGGCCCCCTTCGAGTTTGAATTAATGAGAGTCGACTGTATACGCCGGTCGAAAGGGTTCTGGGGCTACCTAATAGATGACACCAGTGTTCCAGTGCATTTTCCTGTCGTAACTGGTTACGAGGGAATGCTGTACTTGAGCACGGTCAAAGACAAATGTGTGAAACTGCCTTTAGAATGCAAGTTGCGCGAGTCGGAACGTAAAGCTTAGATTCCGGTACCTCTGACTTGTTTCATAGACTTTGCAAAGCTATGGTTTTTGCCGCGTCTTAGCGTACTGCCCTAGGTGATCATCCCGTCGTGGAGTTGTGTAATTTGGAATGTTCCCCGTGATAGGTTATTACGTTGGCAATTCTGGCGTCCCACTACTACCGGGTCCTTTAGGTAGTTAAGCAATTCTTTCTTGGCTGACTTGGTGTAAGAGTGACAGCCGCCATCTTTGCCAGCTGGAGTGAAATCAAAAGCCGTCAGGTCGAGGTAACTGCATGGGCCGGCGTTTGTTCCGTGCGGCATTGTATCAAGTTTGTGATTAGGGTACATCATTTTTATGCAGTGCATTGAGATCTGATACCGTGGTTTTAGGTTGTAGCAGAGTAGTGAAAGATGGGCTTCCTCTCATACCGGACCGTAGCGTGAAGGCTTTGCCTCCGTGCTGCATTTTTTACTCGGAAAGCATTCAAGGCCGACCTTAGTCTGGAAATTACAATCGTGTCATTTGTTCACACGAATCTCACGAAGCGTGCATGGCACAAAAAGTCTAGCGAGGCCATTTCTTGGTCAATATTTTGGAGTTGCATCCTTGTTGTCGAGTCACCACTTTTTCTCTTTTAGCAGTCATTTTTTATGCATTGTGCAGTGATGAGATTTGCTTCCTGTTTTCGAGCTTTTCGCTTTATATTTTAGTGGTAATGGGAAGCCTGTTTACATCGTACTCTCTCTGCTGGTTGTGCATTCCTGGCTTTCACTGTTGAGAAACGTCCTCAACTACTTTGGAGATCTGAATATTTTTCGTTAGCTTTTTGCAAGTGCGTTGTTTCGTAGACATTTTTATTATTATTATTACTTTAATTTTGGGTGGTGGGTTGTGCTTTTCCAGCCCTTGTGCAAGAGGTATTTAAGTTTAGCAATTGACTTGTCGCTGGCTGCTCATCGACGTAATTGTGTTCACACGGTGTTTTGTTTTGTCAGATTGCATAGGTAAAAAGAACTGCAAGATACTAAGAGGCTTGCTTCTTATAGAACATGATTAGAATTGACCGACTGCAAGTTTGTCTCTTGCTTTTGTTACTGCTGTCGAGCACACAATTTCTTCGCAATGTTGATTACGAAAGAATTGCTCTTCGGTTATTATCCAAACTTGCCGACCTGGTGACAGGTCATTCCGTGCAGCAGTTGATCCCGGTGGTTGTGATCTCCTTCCTAGTCCTCCGCACGCGCCCCACTAATGGTTGCTTCATATTTCTTCACCTACCTATGCCCCCGCTTGTTCTCTTGGCGGCAACGCTTGGCGTTTCCTCACCTCGAGTTCCTGGGTCTCGCTTTCGGTGTCCGACGTCCCTATAGCAATAGACCAATCTTGACAGCCAGTTTCGTTATGCCGCTGCTGTTGCCGTACGTCCCGGGAGCTGTAGTGTTTCCGCACGTGCGACAACCCCGCTGCACGTCTGTCCAAGCAGGGCGCAAGACAACGGCGCCCGATACGAGTCTTCGGCCGGTGTGCTTACCGCGTCCCAAAAAATGGTCCTTCAATTTCTGCCCAGATTACGTTGTAAAAGTGTTGCGCCGCTGCCGGCCACGCTACTGGCAGTGTCGCAGCACTGGTCGTGGGTGTGGCAAATGCCAGCTCCGCTGCAGGTGACTAACCAGCTTGACAGACCATGGAAGATTCAGCAGCCAGGAGTTGAGACTCTGCGACGACGGCGATGCTCGACTCATACTTTTGCCGGGTCTTCTAGAACTATCTGCCAGGATCGAGGATCCGACGACACGGCACGTCGCCTTCTGCGACTTCGTTCGATGCCACTTTGGGAGCAATTTCGATGATGGACTGTGGGATCGTTCGTATTGACCTGTTGTGGCGTGTGCGTCAAGTTACGACCGGAAGTACACGGTCCTACACTTTTCTGCTCCGGTGCAGGTAAATTGAATGAGCCTAATGTAGGACGCCAAACACCGGTCAAAAACACGTTCCGGGCGCTGTAATGAGATGGCACGATCCGTCTTGTGCAGGGGCCTCTTGTGGGCTACGGTTATGGTGGCATTCAATGCACACATGGAACGTTTAGGAAGTTTGGTGAATTGCACGTATTCTTGCAAAGACGCCCTGCTGGCACTTTTTTTCTGCGCAATAACCCCACAAGGGCATTCTGTTGGTGTTTCTTTTCTGTGCAATAATCTCGCAAAGTCGCACGGAAAAACATACACAAACTGGACGTAAAGTGTGCATTTGCTAGAACGTTTTGTTTTTCAAAACGAGCCAATACTTCAGACTGCCGAAGCCAAACCTAGCCCTTTCAGCGACACATGCTTTGTTAGCTATTTTAAGAACGCCGCACGCATGTGACCATAGCTTTACAACCAAGGCTGTAGTGTGCACCCTTTGCCTTGGAATGCGATCTTGTTGCAGAGGTGAGAGGGCTGGAGAGGGCTACAAGTGCATGCCCATAGCTTTAGTTCTACAACTGAACTTCAGTGAAAGGGAGTTCCCCCCAGTTCATGAGCAAGCATAAAGCAGAATCCTCTTCCAGGGGTAGGAGCTAGTGCTCGAAGCATTCGCCGAGGCATCAAATGCAATACAGACAAGCAGGTTTTTCCCGGAAGTCAAAACGCCCGTGAAAATACACAGTTCTTGGTAAAGCTAAAAAAAAAAAAACAGTATCCAAGAGTTTTTTTTTTTACTAGTGAGTGTATCGACTTTATACAATTTGTTTTTGCGAGGCTGCTGCTTGGAACTTATGTTGACCTGTCAGAAAACCCCAGGGTGCTGTAAGGTACTTTGGTCCAATAAAAATGCCTTTTGCTGTCATACAGCCGTGACGGAGTACTGTTCCTGTGGTTTCCTCCGAACAGAATGTAACGGCCGTGCGTGAACGGTCACGGAATATCGCCGTCTGCCTAGCAGCACTTATCAACTCGAGGATAGGGTGATAATAAAAAAGACAGACTTTGTTTCAAATGGGTGGATAGGGATGCAAGTGTATGGAAGACATTGAGGAATGCCCCTGCTCTCTGCAAGTTAAGGGAGGACACTACCCAAAAGGGTCAACTTTTGAACCTTTGGATTCATATGAATGAAATTCGCAGTACAGTTGCAAGGCAAAGTGCAAAGTTTCGTTTGTCTATATGAATGGTGAAATAAAATGCAATACCCAACATTTTTCTTCACTAGATATGCAGCAGAATGCCTGGAGTGTGCAACATGTGAAAACAAGATTTCAGAAAAGTGATTCATTTTATGCTGAAATTGTGCTGAAAAATCAAATACATTTCTTTCCTTTTATGTTGTCAACAATATCTTAACATATTTTATAAGACACTGTCGAAGAAAAAAAAAAAGCAATTCCAAAGTTGCATTACCCATTAAATTCCGGTTAGAAAAAACAATGAGTGGGCCTTTCCTTTTGTTCCGTTACCAAGCAATAGTTTTCCTAAAGTGAAACGCATTCAGAGTGCTCGAACCTTTACTTTTTCTTAGCATAAGTGGACCAAAAATAATTTATAAAAAAAAACTGCAGTGTAAACAAATGACTTTTTGGGTCTACTCTCTAAATGTTGTTGGTGTAAATAAAGCATTTATCACTTTTTTTTTTTTCAAAAATTATGTTTTCTGGGTAGTGTCCCCCTTAAATTCCAATGCGCTCTTCTCTCAAAGTTGCCTCAAATTTATTGTGCATTCATTGTAGCCCAAATAAATCAATGTCATCACACCAAAACAAGGCCAAAATCTGTTTATTGATGAGCGATTTCTAGTCACTGTAAAGGCTGGCTTACACATTTTAGTGTGATGTGCCCACTTACGACAAGAGAATATCCTGGCAGGGCAGACTGGTACCCCGTCGGGCAGCTCTGGAACATTTCCGGTCTGCTGTAAGTGGACTGAAGGTTGATTTATTTTAAACCCACAGTGAATGACGCATAAAAAATATATACGCTATACAGTGCAATCCACTTATAACGATACCACATATAACAATGTACCGCTTATAACGATCAGTTTCTTGAGTTTCTAGACTGGAAATAATCGGTTTCTAGTCCAGATACAACGATAATCGGTTATAACGATTGAAATTTTGGGTTTTCTCATTATTGTTGTAAGTGGGTTGCACTGTATACATATATAGGTGGGACGTTTTCCAGTGCTGCCCAACAGATGGCACTAGCGTGCGGTTTCATTGTAAGCGGGCATAACGTACATGGTCATGCTCGCAAATGTGTGAACTACTTTACTGCGTCAAGTGTGGCAGCACAGTCCTCCTTGCTGCTGCAAAGGGGACAGCGTGCGAAAACGACATTGAATGGGTGTAGCGAGCGACAAGAAATAGGTTCCCAGTCGGCACCTACCCCATTTTCAGTGCCACGAATGCACAAGTGCACTGAGATGCCGCGGCACGTGCGAGCGAGATGCGCGGCTCGAAGCTTCATGATGCGTTTCTTCTTTTTGCAGAACTCGCTGCTAGGCGACGACCGTTGGGCTTCGGCGTGACGACCAGTGCCTCGAATTCCCACGCGTTACGCAAGGACGACGGTGTTGCACTGAGTGCTGACGCTGGATTGAGGAAACTTTCAGACGGTGTGTGCGCCTGACGCCCAGGCGAAAAGACTCGACGGTGTCGGCGCATCGTTTCGTAGACTGCAAATCGTCGGAAGGTGGCATTAAAACGGAAAAGTGCGGGTGATTTTTCTCGTGGTACGCTTTCTTTTGACATCCAGCACTCTGCTCTTGTACGGTGAAGGCTGTGGTTCTGTGCGAGCGTATTAAAGGTGTGGGTTTCTTTTTAATGCGAAAGCTTTAACTGTCCCATGGAGCAAGACCCAACGTCATCAGTTTTGAAGCCGCGCCAAACAGCACCTTAAATCCTTTCTCCAAGTGAAGCCAGCTCCCAGCTATGAAACCATGCGAAAAGCCCAGCCAAACGGCACTCAGTTTCCACGATCCCAAAGGAGTGGAGTAAACCTGATGGATTTCGGCTTCGGTCCCATTGGCTGGCACGCGTCGACGAGGCTCCCATTGGCTGCTGCGCGTCAGTTTCAACGACCGCCACCCCATGGCGCTGCGTGTCCGCGAGGCAGCAGCTCCACCTCACTGTCGACGCAAGTACACCGCAGACGAAAGAAGGGAGCGGAAGAGCGGCGTGCATGCTTTCGAATTCACAACTCATAAGAAGTGCTTGGGTGTTCCTCGAGCCTTTTTTCATTGCATTCTTTCTGAAGCTTACTTTGATTTAGCCTTGACACATGCCAAGGCAGGCCATGGCTGCCAGACACCTGTGCCACGAGCTCTGCCAGCCACACAACACAACTCTAAAAAGAACACAAAGAGGGAGGACATTGAGACGCTCCAAGAAGACTTTGCCACCTGCGAAAGCCCTAAAAACAAGACAAATAATAAATGGCAGAAAAGCAGGCTGTTGCCACACTAGATAGGGCGTGGCATACCTGAAAGGCCCAAGACTGAAGTTAGTGTCCACTGCATTCCTCATAAAACATAATTCAGCATATGGAGGTTGTGGGATTTGCTAGCTACTAACAGAGGTACCGAGGAGTAACCAAAGGGTCATCTGAACTGTGGCGGCGATCTCAAAGGAAACGACAAAACCAGTAGCACGGTCCTCGCATCCATGTTTGTAATATAGACGTTTAGGGCTACATTACTGCGGGTCGATTTGATACATGCCTCCATCGGTGCCAAAGATCGACCACCTTGTCCAACTCTCTCGAACATAGCAGAGTAGAAGACACACGTAGCAGAGTTAGGACAGAGTCCAAGAGCATTTATCAAAACACTCTATAGAAACTACCATGTCCCCATCCAAAATGCCCCCTGTGCCGGCAAAATAAGGAAAGGTCCTTACCTGCCAGGCGCGGGGTTCCGGAGAGTTGAGATCGGGGAAGCATCGGAGAAGTCGCCGACACACGTCCCATCTCTTTAGCGGACACCGGACGAGTCTCCTTCTCGAAAGCAGGAAAACAGGAGGCGAAACCTCCTCGCCTGTCAGCAGTGATCCGAATCCGAGCGGGGAAGGGAAAGAGGTCCCTCCGTGAGAGTGAGGGGAGGGCCCTCAAAGACGGAGGACCCTCAGCTTCACAAACAGGTCGGAGCTCACGGCGAAGGAGGCCGAGCGTTCCGACCCACGGCCAATATCACGGCCATGGGGGAAGAGGGATCTCGGGAATCCCCACAAGGTTTCATCGATATGTTGAAATACAACTGCATTCTTTTGTCATTACGGATGAACCACAGAGAATACTACAAGCCATCAAAGCCGGTCGAGTGCCATGCGTCTTGCGATCTTGAAGAAAAGCACAGCGACATGCTAGGCGTGTAGTCACGGTGCCGGAGTGGTGGGGGTGGCTCGTGGCATCTTCTGCATTTTGTTGTAAGGCGAAACGGAGCATAGTTGCAGGATAATCATTGGGTGATGTTGAAACTGCGTCTATTGGCATTTCTGGGTAAAAGTTGGGGCTGGTCGTGAATCATTAACTGAGACTGGAACTAGTTTTAAAATTTGCTCAGAGATTTTCTCGCTTAATAATGAGTTCTAGAATCTTTCTTCTAATTTGAGACACCGGAGCGACGTACGGAGCCTCTTGTATACAGACGGCGATAGTACTACATTTCTGGGGTAAGGACATGTACCAAAGATATGGAGGTAGTGAAGCAAGGTTAAAGTATGGTTCAATCCTGGTATGGGCATGTAAGGCACTACTGATATGGTTACACTTTTTTCTGAATTCTACCATAGTTATAACCACAAATTAAAAAAGTTTGGCTCTACATACAGGCACTGTGTCATTGTGTCAAATATTTTCTGGAAAAAACTTGGTAGTAACAGTTTTTCCACAGCAAAAAAACACGAAAACTGCGAGCCATTTTATATTTTAGTATCTCTCTTAGTAACATCTCTACGAACATAAAAGATTATCATCGTGTGTTTATGGATAAAAAATCGTTTAGAAAGCTCGCAATTTTTACACACTCGTAAAAGAATGCAGGCAGGTTCAGTAGTCGTTGATGGAGGGACCAAATTATAATGTTATACTTTGTTTAGGTGACCCATGCAAAAGTGTATTTCAGAATGTTTATTCCAAAGTTTCGGTCCCTAGCTACAGGCTGCGTAGTGTAGGCCACAAAAGCGTCGCACTATTCACTACATCGCTGCCCAGTATGTTATTCCCACGGCTGCAAGTACCACCAGCAAAGCCAGCGCAAGCGCCACGTGACTTCGGCTCAGCGCACTGGTGCCGCTGCGCTCGTCTGGCTCCTGCTTCGGTGGACCCTCGGTTTCCGGCTGCTGCTCCTAAAAGCAAAGTTGACACGACATTAACGGGACCAGCTCTCCAACCCCGTACAGCTATGCCGGACATTGTACCATTTCAGGAAGACTCACGGCCTCGTTGAACTACCGACACTACCGACGTCTCCCGTTCTGGATCGTGGAGATGTCGGTTATTTTGCCGTAGACCAAGCTCCAGCATTGGTACGATCCCGCAGCCTAGAGTCACTACACGAGCTGCGTTTAGAGTATTGACAATCCATTCCCCAGCTGTCCTGTGGGTGCTGCCATTTTGTTGACCGAGCGGGCACAGCCAGCGATAAATTTGAAACGGCCGCTTCCCGAGCTTTACGTGTAGTTTAGGGAAGCTCGGGCGACATCGTTTTGCTCCGTCACGGACCGTTTCAATATTTCTGGAGGACGGAAAAGCACTTCCCGCGATTTCAGGTGAAGCTTCGTATAAGCAGCAACAATGAGTTTAAGCGACGAGATGGCAGAGGTGTTGTTACTCTGAGGCATAGCTCATTTAGTGGCTCTTCTACGGCCAATAGCCAAGTGATACGGCGCGATACGCCCCTTCTCTTTGCGAATTATTTGTCGGCATACTTCCTTGACCTACTGCCCTGCCTTCTTCATTATTTTCGCACTGTTCTGAATGACTATGGTTTATTGCAGGTTAAGAACAGCTGGACAAGCACCTCGCACAAAGCCCTCTGCTCACCAGCTAGAAGGGAAAGAGTGGAGAGCTTTGTGGGAGGTGCACCTGGCTCGATTCCATTGCAATTGCATTCTCCTTTTACTTCGTGCAGGACGATTCTGGAGTGTAGTCTGCAAACAGACGATGGTTCCGAAATGCATCGTACATTCCTTGCCCAAAAGGCTCTAGCTTTCCGGGACTCGTTAAAATCTAAGCTTGGGCTAATTGGTGGAACATGCTTTCAAGGCGTGGGAATGGTGCACACAAAAGACGATCACGAAAGAAGGGAGCAAACACAGCGCTGACTTGCCAGTTGCAAGTCAACTGTGTGTGTGTGTGGGTACTCCTTTCTTTTGTGGCCGTCTTTGGTGCGTGCCGTTCTCACAGCTTGAACACATGTTCCACACACTCTTCTGTGTGTCATTCTCATGGTTTGAAAGCATGTTCCACCAACTCTTGTGTGTGCTGTCCTCACAGTTCGAAAGCATGTTCCGCCAACTCTCGTGTGTGCCGTTCTCACGGTTTGAAAGCTTTCTCGGCCTCACCATGCTTGCTTTGCGTGCGGCACACTGGTCGTCGCACTTCGGGGCTCCCCGACGGTGTTGCAGGGCCCTTCCAGCTTGCGGGTCTTGCAGGGGCACCGCAGCGTCACCTTCTTGCGACACTCGCTCCGCGACGCGCAGGGCCCGGGGTGGCAGTCCAGCGGACAGCGGTGACCACAGTCCAGCTGCGTTCGACGCGGCAACCGCATTTACGATGCGTTTGTGGCAGAATGAACCATTTTCGAAAAAATTGGTGCCACCTGGCAAAGAACTAAGTCAAATGCCTTTATGACAGGGCTGGCAAAATTTTTTGTAGTGCAGGTAACTTTGTTGTAGTAGTTGCACGCAAAAGTCGATCGCACGAGACCGATTGTGTGCTATTGCACGTTGAGGTAGCTGCGCGACATTCAAGAAGTTTTAGCAAACAGTATAGTGCCAAATATAGTATGAGCGACAACAGAAACAAAGTTTTGTATGTTCACAATTGACTTATCAAAAGGGGCAGAGTCTGCCAGCACATCGCAGCTCTATGCATGTGGGCTAAAGCTTGCTGCCGCAGAATCCAGACATCTTAAAATCGACTGCCACTTTTTTTCTTTTTTTTTTCTAAATTAAAATTGTATTGGCACGTGTTCGAGTACTCTCCACTGTACGAAACAAAGTAAAGAAAACAGGCTAGTGGTCATACCGCGACTGGCAAAGTTTGTCATCTATGGCCGAGACATGGGTGCTTTTTGCTGCAGAGCAATTTCCCACTGTCCAAGCTTACACACGACAAACTTAACTAACTCACCAAAATACGAATTGCAACGATCGGTAAACCACCGACATCGACCCACTGATCACGTGGCAAAGGAGTTCGCCGACTGTGCAAGTTTGGCCTTTCCTAAATTGGGCAGCAGCTTACACCGCCACGCGTCATCTGGAGCAAACTCTTGAAGCGATCGCGCTGCTTTCGATTGCACGTAAAGTCGCTAGATGGCGTAGGAGCGGGCAAAGTGAGGATGGGGAGAGGTGCACAACCGAGCCCAGTGAGCTCTTTTTAACACATCATATTGGCGTTGCGGGTAGAGTCGCAAATTGTTCCCTCAACCGCATGTTATCGCTCCGAGGCGGAACAATTTGGGACTTGGATCGAACAAGATAGAGAATCTTGGAGTCTGACAAAGATCAGCGCATCGGTCGAACAAATGCCAAGACAGCTTCTAAAAGTTGCGACTGCCGATGAAAATACCATTTTTTTTTATATACTCTCGTTCATGCGGATCCTTTAAAATGCGCCGACATACATGCAAAATAGGGAAACGAATGTGCGCATTGACTGGATGGAGCGTTAGAAAAAACTAATCCCGAGTGGAGTGGCGCATACTCAACGGCATGAGCAAAACTAATCTATGCACAGGTGCGCGCAGTGGAGGCGTGTTCTCGGATTGGGGTCCTAATGATTAGTTGAGGTACAACCTTGTGTCCAGATGGCGCTACATGACTACGTTTACAGACTTCTTATGCAGCGACATAGTTGCATTGTGCCTGTTTAGCGCCACCTAGACACAAGGTTGCACACCAACAAATTATTTTGACCCAAAACCGAGAACACGCAGAGCGGTGGCAGTGGCGTGGTGGCGGCTTCAACCGTCGCCACTGCCGCAGTATTTCTCTTCTCTACGTGTATCACTTGAGAGCAACAATTTACATAAAATCTATTACTTTTCACCTAGAACATTCATAATACCGGTCTTTTTTGCTTCGTGGGGCCACAAAATTGCTTCAATAAACAGAAATATTCATTAAACAGGAATCCGTTGTAACAGTCGGAGAAACATAACGAACACGAAAGAGATTGGCCAGGACTTTATTTTACTTTGTTAACTGGGCGCTTTTATAATAGAGGCTTTCGTTATAAAGGCGTTTGACTGTAGTAGGTTTTCTGCCAGATGTCAAATTGTGCTGTGAATACGAGTTGCTAACATGTCTTAATAGAATTCAATTTTTTCAAAGAATGCACTATAACTGGATGTAGATGAGCCTATATTAATAACATGAAAATAAAATGCTATAATACTAGTCGACTTTCTTAACCTTCAAAAAAATAGAAAAGGAAATTTGTACAAAGATTTCTTTCACAGTGCCTGGAGTTTAGCTTGGAACAAACCCAAGGTCCCCAATTATGTTCGCCTGCTTCCAAATGGGTCTAAATGCATAGTCTCCAGCATGACAAGTTTGTTCCGATCGAGCTCTAACTTCCCCCGCGACGGCAAAATCCAAGAGAGACCAATACAGCTGTTAAGAAATGACTCCCACATAGTGCAGGTGCAACGCTACGCAGAGAATCCCATTCCATTTCACGTCCAATTTTTCGCACTCCACCCTTACAACAAAGAAAATTGTATAATGATGCCAGTCCTGCAAAGTTCGTTATAAAGGCGTTGGACTGTAAAAGGTCAAATGTTGCTTCCATTGCTACAATTACTATCACAACCCACCGACGTATGATGCCACACCTGGCCTGTTCTTTGAACAGAACCGGCGGGAAGTCACAAGACGCATATGTGTTGGTTTTCCCACACTACCTGCTTGCAGCAGCGGTTCTTGCAGCTTTGAAGCTTGTCGCGCTGTTCCTCGCAACTCCACTGGTGACATGACACAAAGACTGGATTCAAGCCGCAGTGGCACTTCATCTTTATGTACCTGCACAATCAAAATGCCAGGGCAGCTCACAGTGAGCAAAACAATGAATAGACCGACGACAATCCACAATCGTCACTTACTTTTATTGACGCAGAATGTGTTATACGGCTGGCTCCAAGCAGTTTCCAATAAAGCACTCTAGGAACGAAACAATGGGTCTGTTCGATTTGCCTGAACTGGCTGAACTAGTTCAGCAGTGCAGGAACTGGCACATTCCATCCAACCGGAAGTCGCACCGCCGCTGTACTGGCACGTTCGATTCATCCCAGTTCTGAACGAGTTGAGATTCACTTCCTCAAAACCTTGCATCAGCTCAAAAGTCAGTTCAGCGTCTGCGTAGAGGCAGACGACCCTCTTCATCCGTCTCTGCTCGCGATGCCATTTCTCGGAGCTCTTGCTCAAATGTCTGCGATGTATGCTGCAACTGCTATCTCCAGATTATTGCAGACATCTGCGATGTCTGCAATAATCTGGAGATAGCAGTTGCACTTCCTCTCAAACAAATGTAACCATGGTGGATGCGGAAGCGAAATCCTAACGGAGGGTAGGTATTAACTTGAATATCGTATTCCGAAAGCATCTTACGCACCTGCTCCCGCAGGTTTGGCTCCCTGCGGTAAGTGTTGAAAGAGTGGCTCACAAAAATTGTTCTTTTTGTTGCTACCAGGGTATTTGCTATGTTGATATTCTTCTTAAAAGACATGGGAAAAGTGTCTCAAATGTGTCGGCACGAGCGGCTTCCGTTTAAAGCGTCGCCGAGCGAACGTGCCACAAAAAGGCGCCAGGCGTTCTAGGACGATTGATGACCGACGTTGATGTAACGTTGGCCGGGGTCAAGCCAGCGCTACTATCGGCACTGATTCAGCACCAAGTTAGTGCTGCATCGTGCGTGTAGGAAAGAAAAAACGGGGTCACATGCAGCGGAGCACTGATCCAGCAGCGATATAGTAGTGGAAAGTCGGCGCTTTGCCTACAGCACTAGGTTAGTGCTGCTATATTTGCGCAAACAAGCCTTCACGGGCGAGGCCGATCGCTGCGGCAGACGTACTGGGTGCAGGGCGCGCAGTCACCGGGGTGGCAGGGCCGGGTGCACGGGTGGGCGCAGCCGGCAGGACGCCGCTTCTTGCAGCCCTCGTCACAGACGCTGCAGTTGCGGCCCGCCTGTAACGGAAGGTTTGTACAATTAAAGGGCAACTCCAGTCCATACTTTAAATTTTGGGATTATGACTGTTTTTAGTGCAGTCAGCGTCCCTGAATTGCAAGGTGTAATTTTTTTCTCGTTATTGTGCGTAGTTTTAAAGATATCGACGCCTCAAAGTTTTGTTTGGGGCGCGACCAACAAAACCGAAACTAGTCGCTCGAGGCCCCGGCAACACTGGAAATCAGCCGCTATGTGAACGTGACGTCAGGATCGTTCTCGAGTACGCAGGCCGAGCGGCACCTACCTCTGTTGTGCTAGCCGTCTAGAGATAGGAGGTAAGCTGATTTTGTTTTAATTCTGTATACGTGGTAGTTATCCAGCGTATGCAGCAAGAGTTAGTTAGTGTACCCAAAAGCTAGCAACTGGAAAACCCGTGAACTTGTTCGGTGCCGTACTCGGCGGCTGTCGCCACGCGTGCGGTCTTCCGCACTCGTCGCTAGGCCTAAATTGTCATCGGGGCTCCGTGGATGGAGCGGCGTTGCTTTACGCCGCGCTGCCAGTTACGTACAGTACTGGGGGTCCTCTCGCTTTCGCGCTGCGGGTCAGTCCCAGACACGAAGCTTTGAGGCTCTCCGGTCTGGGCTGCGGCGCCCGAACACACGTGTGCTGGGCTGTACACGTCTGTTTTTTCATTCTTTTTCCTCGGGCGCGTAGAAACCGAAGTCCAAAGTCCACTTGTCGAACAGCGTTCACCCACACCTTCTCCAATTTCCGGTCCGTTGAAAAATTGTGAAAGAGCAGCTTCGGGTTGCGCAGCGGGTTGTTTGAGCAGCCCACAGCGCTACAAGTTGTACTCGGCATCTTCCAAAAACAGCTGGGCAGTCTTGGGCGCATCAAGTTGCTCGCTAAAACGAGTCTTCGAGTCGTCACAAGCAAATAAACAAAATGCTATACTGAAACTACACGGGCTACAGATAAAAGCAACGGCTAAACACGCCAATCGCAAGCCGAAGTAGCGGTGGCAGCGGCTCAAAGAAGCGCACTCCGCGCAACGCCTGGACCGGAGGAAAAAACGATAACGATACTGACGTCACGGCCCAATGTTGCTTTAGCGATCGGCAACCCACTGGCCACCCGCTAAGGAGCAGCGGCTCGCGGCGGGTCGCATTTATATTATCGGCATTAGTTGAGAATGCAGCGTCCCCCGGACGAAATATTTTGGCTGGGGCCGTATTTTATGTCGCTACAGCGATACCAGTAATTTATTTCATTTTGAGTTTTGGCCATAGTTGCCCTTTAACGAAGTATCGCCAATTTCGGAATAGTAGTTTCAAATACTGCGCTATTCCATATTTGCTCCGAGATGAGCCTCAATACTCGAGGTGTCGATCGCAGTAGGCTAGCCCCTTGAGCGCGCTTCTCGCCGAGCACTGCTGCACTGCAGGGAAGCAACACCCGAGGAGCTTGCTTCGCCGCAGCTACGGTGTAAGATATACTCTTTAGGTGAGGACCCTGCCCGACACGGAGCGACCAGATAGAGTCCTGTCATGAGCACATGCAGTGCAAGCGCCCAACAGCCGACGGCGAACTAGCGTCGCTCGCTGGTGAAACGACGCAACTGTAAAAAACACAAATAAAATATCTCGTTGCCATGGCATCAGATGAACACAAGCTCGTCGCTCAAGGGTGTGCGATGGCTGCACGAGAGATGCCATGGCAACAAGATATTTTATTTATGTTTGTTCACTGTTGCGTCGTTTTGCCAGCGAGTGACGCTAGTTCGCTGCGGGCTGTTGGGCACGCGCATGCGCTCGTGAAAGGAATTTATCTAGTCGATTGCGTCTCATTGTTCCTCGTGCCAGTATCCTCACCTAAAGAGTAAATATCTTACACCGTGGCCGCCGTGCAGCCACATGCTTAGCAGGAAAGCACACTTTCAAAGCGGAATGGTGTACGCAGACACCTAACGCATAAAAAGAAATGAATGTTGACGATCAACTGTGGCTATTATGCTAGAATGGATATTAGGCAGCAATGTCCTGACAACCTGCACTCATTCAGTGTTCGTGTTCAAATAAACTAGAAACTGTGCCTAAAACCCTTTTTTTTTTTTTGTGTGTTTTTTATAAATTTATGCCTCCAGTTGCTACTGAAGTTCTTCACCAGCTCGCCTGTGTTTTTACCCTTTCTTCCGTTCCGTAATCCGTGATTTGTGCTAGTTCTTTTTTTTTTTTTTTTGTAAACTTTGAGATTGAAGGATTTTTGCATATAGCGAACAGATTTATAAACCCCTCGATTAGGTGAGCTGGGTGTCTCTTTAGGTTGAATCATATGTCAAATCCGTCATCTACACGTCACCCCAATGTAGGCATTCGACTTTCCGAGGCCACAGTTTATAAATATTGTTATAGGTGAAATTAATTGAGCTTGGAGGTGTACATGCGGAAGGCTGAAAATAATTTTCGTAAGTTCAGTACGATTTTTGTTTAAAGGGGTACTTCGGCGATTTTTTGAGCTACCTCAACTAACTATATTTTCTGACTCCCCGGCCTTTACCCCTTCCGGTATGCTATTTAGAATCGCGAAATTCTAATAGTTATTGCGAAATCGGCAAATGAAAATGATGCAAAAACCAACATTCAAATATACCCGCACTTTTCAGTGCCGTGACGTCAGTGGCGGGCAGGCTTGCCAGTCAAGCAAGCAGTCTAAAAAATAGAATATGCCAATCATATGTCCCAAGCTGGAGCGCGGGTACTGGAGCGAGCTTCCAAAGTATTCATTTGACACCATGAAACTGCTTCGAATCAGTTGGGAACAGATTCTACAGCCCAAAGAGTGAACCCCTGCCTTCCACTGACGTCACTTTTTCGTTGTTGCCAGTAGAGACTTTCACTTTGAAAAACACAGTGAGGATCAAAATTGCAAATTCAATAACCTTGTGAAAAAAAAAATTTATTTTAACCTACTATTTGGGATGCTATTTTAGCGATATTGTTTGGCGAGTTTAGCATAATTTCAAGCAAATCAGGGACCATGAAGAAATCGCCGGAGTACCCCTTTAAGGACGATGCAACAGTGGTGAAAGGCTCAAAAAAATTATTCAATATATAATTAGAAAACATTCGGCCAAAACCACTATTCATTCCGAACTCAAAAATCGCTATTCGCACAGGCCATGTAACGAATGTGGAGGAAAATATCCGCCACATTCACAGGTACCTAGCCGCCTTGGAATGGCGGGGCATAGAGGCAAACGTCGGTGGTCCCAAGGGCTTTGGATCACTGGCGAGGCTTCTTTAGCTTCATTTTGCAAAAATACACGGGCTTCAAACGTCGTATAAAAGAGAACTAGAGTTGACGTGCAATTGCCCCAGTTTGCACGTGGCAGCAAAACAACCGACTCTGAAGACTCGTTCACACGCTTTCATCCGCTTATGACCGAGTTCTTGAGATCTCTTACAAAGAAAGAACACACTGGCACGGTGGCGCCATCTGCGAGGTGGCCCTGGAACTGCATTTCACCAAACCGAAGGTTTTGCAGTATTTGCGAAATCAAACATACACTTTGAGTAGCGGTCGTTCGTAACACCGTCTATTTTAAAGCCAGTGAGAAAGGATGACGTGCGAAAGGGAAAATGAGGAATAATACGGAAGTCCCGAGTGTCCCACGGTTACCTAACAGACGGCGCCGGCTTGCTCTTCTCGTCATAAGAAATCAGAAGAGGTTTTAACCCACTCGGTAATAACCGGTCGCAAGCGTGCAAACCGGCCTTAATGTATCGTACGCTTTCTTTTTCTGCTTTTCTGTTTCTCTCTTTCCAATTCATTCTTTCGAGACCATCGACGTCGGTGCTTAGGATTTGTCGCGCCCCGTGCCCGGCGGTTCCCGGAAGAAACGAGCGGCCTCGCAGATGGTTCGGGGCAAACGCAAAACGAAGTTGCAGATCGCAATGTCTTCCCATGAAGCTCGGGCTTTTCTCGTTCAAGGAAGGCTCCGATTCGGAATTTTTCAGTTTTCCTCCAGACTTAAATAAAACCGGCCCGATGGTTACCCTTCGGAGTTCGTTGCTATGTAACCAAAAAAATCAGCAGAACCCATCCTTTGGGAATGATTATCTACGTTAATGCGAATAGCATCAAACGGTGCGGAGTTATGCCCGTTCGTCAGGTGGCCGGCACACTCTAGATACGCCAGCCCACTCTTGAGGCGATTCTAAATTTGTTGACACTTTCACAGCCGCGCGCACGATCTCCGCAGCCCAGCACGTGCGTTGGTGTCACTTAGGAAGGCGAGCAAAGCACGCGCCATACGCACAAACACTCAAAATGGTACCGACCAGGCTTTCTGGCGTCTCAGCTAGTCTCGACCAACGGTACTCTAAACGGTTGTTTATATCTTTACCATAGGACGCGCTTACAGCGCTGTCACAGCACGGCCGCTACATCACCCTCTCCCGAGCGCGGGAGAGGGTGAGCTAGCGGCCGTGCTCAGCCTCACGAGAGCGGAATGAGCCCTCGTGCGTGGAACGCGCGCGCACCGGTAGCTGTGACAGCGCTGTAAAGCGCGTCCTATGGTAAAGATATAAACAACCGTTTAGAGTGCGTTGAATGACTGCCTTCATAGCTCTGTGGTTAGCGCGTCTGCCTGCTGATCAAAGGGTCAACGGTTCGAATCCCAGCCGGCGCCGGTCTTTTTATTTATTTATCGACCCGCGGCGTAAGAGGTTAGATAGCCAGATAGATAGATAGATAGATACATAGACGAAAAGTGCGTGAAGTATCTAAAGAATGCTATTCGCATTAAAACAAAACCACGGTTAAAAGTAGGGTTTCGTGTGTTCGGTAAATACTGACAGACCCCGAAAATTAAACCCGGAAATGGTTTTATGCTCGGATTAAACTGTGCCGCAAAGGATTAAAAACAACAACACCGAGACTAGAAAGACGACGTGTCCTGCACGACTGTGCACACTTGTGTACGTTGCGTCATCTTTCTAGTCTCGGCGTCGTTATTTGTAATCCTTCGCGGCGCATTTTAATCAAGGCTTGAAAAACAAACAAGCCCAGTCCCAAAAGATGTTAGACGGCTTTATCAAACTCAAAAAACCCGAATTGGAGCTGTCCTTCGACGCAAAAAGTCTAGCTTTGCGGGAAAAATCTTTTCATCAATAACTTTTTATCCCTTATCGCTACTGGAATGATTTCCAAGTATTTGGGTCACACGCATGTTCCCTGGAGGAATCCCTCAGCCATGTCGCATTTACTTCAACCCAGATAAACACAGGTGTTTTTGTTAAACACCAAAAGTTGACAAAAAAACGAATCTGTGAAAAATAAAGACAAAATAAAACCTAAAAGAACATTTTAAAATTAAAAAAAAAAAAAATTGGGAACGTGGAAGCTTAGTTATGAGCTATGAAACGAGACGTTACGACGAATATCGTTTGCACCTTCTGCCGACCGCCGTACCTGGACTTCGTCGGGAGCGTCTTCGACGACGTGACACTCGACGGTGCAGGCGTGGTTCCCGCACGGCAGCGCCCGGCCGCACGCGAGACCGCAGGAATAGGGTCTCAGGTCGGAGCAGGCAAAGGTGTCCACCTGCGACCCGACGCCGCACTTGAAGCCACCAAACAAACTACGCTTCACTGTCGCTAGAGCCACTGAATAGGCTACCATATTTTTCCTAATTGGCAGCAGCAAATCTGGGATGGAGATGAAATCCTTTTAGATAGCCCGCACCTCGTGCATAGTCTGCGCTTTGTACATAGTCTGCACCCACCTGCCTAGTCTGTAGGTAAAAAGATCTACACAGCAGACTTTGACAAATGCCCGCTTTATTAGCTTACAAAGAAGCTTGCATCATGTACAAATTATTATTATTATTATTATTTCAAAATATTATCAGTCTCTATTGAGACGATGATAGGGTGGGTATACAAGTGTACAAAGAAAACAACAGCAACAAGAGCAACACACATCTCAAAAGGTACTATAAAAGATAACACCAAATAATCACAAAAAATGCTTTGACAATGAAAGATAAAAAATTAGATCCGTCATGGGCCATAATGCGTTGGCGGAAAACAATACAAAACAACAACATTTTATCTCACATTTTGCAAGATGTTATCTAAGAAGAAAAAACTTCAAGTGATTGGCATACCACAGCTTGCTCCGAAAGAAGATTCCAGTCACTTATGGTTTGTGCAAAGAACGAGTATCTGAAACAGTCCTTGAAGAACCGGGACTGATGAAGTGCGCGACTGTGTTTGTTCCGAGTTATTCTCGACTCGTCAGTAACTAGGTAAGCGGTTTTATCTATCTGCAATAAGCCATTATTAATCATTGCTAACATACCCGTCATTTTCAAAATTCGTCACACATCTCATCGTAATGGTCGATCTAGAGAAATAAATCCTCGTATCGTCCACGCCTGTAGATAGCCTGCAGCATGTGAAACTTTGAACTTTTAAACATGTAGAATCTCCAGACTCTAGTCTCAGAAATATGGTCGTCTTAGAGTATCAGCTCTCCATTCCTCAATCGTCGTGAAGTGTTTATCTGTTTAAATTTTTGGCATCAAATCTCAGTTCAGCAAAACTACTATTTGATAATAAATTCATGTGTGGAACCAGTTTTTTTTTTCTAAGGTTTCTGTACTGATATTTTGTAAGGAATGTGGCTGTAAGCTCAGTTTCTGCATTTTTTAAATCGTTTGTTATAAAAAAAAAGCATTTTAAATTTATAACAAAAATGGTATAATTTTTGTCATTTCTTTCCATACCCGCGTGACACGGGTGTTATACCGTATGTTTACCGAACTAACTGGCCATTATCGTGACCTTTTCTAAACGAGGTTTCCTCAGGGGGTGCAGTGTATATTTGATGTACCTGTACATCACCCTTTGAAAGATAAATTTAAAACTTTGCCTGTCATCCTCTTTTCCAGCTACAATTATGCCCCGCGAATTTCACACAAATAAGGCTAACAGTTAAAAAGTTCACCTTCCCAAATAATGTCCTCTCATAAGCTTTTTCTTTTATTAGTAATAGCAGTGGTGAGGTTTTCACGAGTTACCCCCTCTACAAAGGGGAAAAGCTGCATCACTAATCACCAAGCTAGACCATAAAATCTCTTCGAGCTCGCCTGCTGCAAATGGAAAAGCTGCAGAATCATCATCATCAGGAATGGAGTGCCAATACTAAGCATAGCTCATCTAGTGACTCCTGCAGCAACATCGGCTTTGTGAAGCGTGGCACTGTGCAACTTACGGAATGCCGTCCTCGACAGGCAAGCGGCAGCGGCTCCTTGCATGGGGGGCACGGCTGAGCGACCACCTCGAGGCGCGGCGCCACAATTGGTTCCCACGGTCCGGCACGGGGACCCTGCAAAGTTTCGGTGCCCACGGCAATGATGGTTAGTTTGCGATACAATAATACATCTTTATTAGTCCTTTCGACACGACACAGTTTTGAGCCGTCAAAGCCGCGAAGGTTTGTGGGACGGTCCAGAGAGTGTAGAAAGCTGCCGCGAAACGTATGACGATGACCAACTTTCCCAGACTGCTTTGTACACGTAATAAGACAAACATAGTTCCTTCCGGACAAAACAACAAAAAATTTAAAAAAAGGTTCACTCTATTTTTATGCTGTTGCAGCAGCGATGGAGGCGAGCCTAGGCATTTTGGAAGAAAGCGGCTCAATCTATTTTTACGCTATTCAAATAAGTAAAGCTGTTTCAAAATCAAGTAAGCTAACTGCACAACCCTACATAAAAAAAAAAGTTTTGTTTTTTTACTTTTGTGAAGAAGGAAGGCCAGCGGAGCTGTACTCGATACACTGTGTGCTTCTTCTTTGTCGTCGTCTGTTTTTCACGCTGTTTCCTACAATGAATTCTCACCAACGCGCCTCAACTATCCATTCTTCTATTATAGCTGGAAAGGTTGCCGCCATCTACGAGCGACGGCGGAAACCATACTGGCTGTGTGCTTGCCACCGTTGCTTATAGATGGCGGTAGCTATCCAGGTAGGTTTGTGTCGACGTATACGGACACGACCCTGGGGAACCTAGCCCTTAACAGCACCGCCGTAAAAAAGCTACTACTGTTTAACAAGTCAGTTCTAGTATGGTAGCAATGCAGCATGCTACCTATTTCAGAATTTAGTGGTTTAGAAAGAAATCCCCAAGGTGGAGTTGATTTAAAGGCCATGCTGATTTCTTTTCGTTACATGCCGGTGGCTTTTTCTGCAGCACCCTCGAAAAGAGGGTCCATTTCGTAACGCATTTCTCGCAAGTCTCTTTATTTGTAGGTGGGTCTTCTCTAGGATTAAGACGCAGTTCAATTTCTTTCCGACGGCTTCTCGACTGCCTCGTTCGTATGTATGAACATGGTTAAATTTCTTTCTCGTTTTCTTTTCCTCGAGCGGCAAAAGGCTACCTGCTTGGGCATGATCTTGGTGAGGACGGCCGAGTGGCAGCGCGCCTTGCAGACGTGCCCGCAGGCCAGGGTGCGGTCGCAGGTCTGGGTGCACGGGGGCAGCGCCCCGAGTGGCAGGCGTGGGCGTCCAGTTTCTCGTGGTGGCACTCCGGTGGAACCCTGCACGGGCCGCACAGGCCCAAGCACTCTTTTTTAGGGGGACGCAGGGATCAACTCGGAGAAAAAGTCACCTAGTTGTGTTTGTCCCTTGTCCCCCTTGTTTCCCTTCTCCAGGGATAATTTTCAGCGTTTTTATAGCGAGTTCAATATTTGGCATTTAAAACACTTCCCTTGTGATCTGCATTTTTCTTTTTTTTTGGGGGGGGAAGGTAATTTTGAAGTGTTACAGATAATAACTCGCATCAGCTCAGGTACCAAAATATCACTTTAATCGGAGCCATACTTTTTTGCTTTCTTTTTTGCTCTTGGAGCTGATTCCTTGGCAGCCATTCTGACTATTTTCGTTCCATTCTATTATGTTGTCTAAGTTGCACTACACTTTGGAGTATTCTTTTTCTAACTAATTTCTTCTTCGATTTATACTGCAGTCCTTCACCTGCATGCTTTCATGTCCCTCCAAACCAGGTGACAAGAAACGTAAACCGTAAATTATTATGCAAGTAATCAGAAAATACCACAATGTTACGTTGTGTAGGCAACGTTTGGGAACACTGAGGCAAACGAGCCCTCTGTCACATTTTCTAAACTCTACAGGCTCTATACTAGGTTCAAAGCATCGTAAATGAAAGAGTAGGATATGACTGTGATATGTGTGAAAATTTTATTAAAATCCAGCTAAAACAACAGCAAAAAAGTTTCTGTTGATTACTGACTAGCAATGCCCTAATGCCAAGGATGCCTTGTCTTTAGGAATCGGCAATAAACGCTTGCCAGCAAACAAAACAATTTTGCCATTTGAAGTTGAGAGGGAAAACGCGGACCGTTTCCCCCAATTTTGATTGTGGAAAGATAGAGAGATGGGCCTCCCTTTTGGGGATCATCGGTTGACGTCACTCTGTTACGACATCTGTCGCGACAAAAAACATACAAAATCAGAAAGCCCAACAGCTCCAAAATCGGGCTGCCAGCTCGGAAATCAAAACTCGAGTCTCGCATCAACGTGAGTGAACTTTCTTAATTAATCACGGTAGTAAACTTTTGAGACTGGGGGAAAACACGTATAGAACAGAAAGGGGACAGAGAAAAAGGGACCAAGCAGCATCTCATTGTTTTTTCTAGGCACTTTCGAAAAACATTGAGACGCTTTGCTTGGGACCTTGTCTGTCCCCCCTTTTTTTCTGTCCTCTTACTGTTCCTTCAGTCTCGGGGTTTACCGTTTTTATCAAGATACACCAGCTCGCCTGCACCTCGAGCATTTTTTCTAAATTACTCTCGGCAAAAAGCATTGTGACGGCGCAGCGCCGAGCAACAAGGTGCACGAGTGGACGGGCGCTCATCACCTCGCCTACTTTGCCATGGAAAGTTGCCTCCGAATGTGGCCGATTGTCAAAGCATCGAGGGAGAGGAGCTGCGACTGACCGGCACGGCTTGCGGCAGACGGGCGGCTTGGCCGACCTTTCCCTTCCACACGGCACGGTTGTCCGAGTTTCGTTACAACGGCAAGATAACTCCACCTTCTCCCGGCAGGGGTAGCAGGGACCTGTGCGGAAACAACATCACCAATGCTCAAAGGGCGAATCTTAGCAATAGTCTCACAAACTCTCATAGACAATGACATCAAGTTTCTAAGGCTGTATTTGTGCAACTGAGTTTTTCTCCGAGGAGGGGATTAGATGTCGTCGAGTTTTGAGGTCGAGTGAGCCGCAAATGTTCGCTAATCTCCCGGGCTCCGTGGGAAGCCGCAAAGAATATGCGACCGGGTTACAGAATGTCCGTTGTCCCATCAGAGCGATCGGGCCCCTCCTTTGGGGAAGGTTTACAATCAGCACCAGTGAACTGTGGAGTGTATTTCTTTTCTTTTCTCCCTGCCTATCGTTTGACGAGGCCCCGAAGGCCACAAACACGTTCACGAAAAGAAAGACTCTGCCGACTCAACTACGTGCGACTCTTTGCGAATGCTTGCTCGGATTTTCTACAATAATTCCTCCTTCTCGCAGTCTTTCATCCTCGCACCTTTACGACATACTCGGTTTTCACCGCAGATAAAGATCTGTCGTGTAAATGCACCAAGCTTACAAACAAGAAAGCATGCATGTAAACATGGCAGGACGAACAGTGAGAGGACTTTGGAAGCACGACGAGCGCATACCATGTGCCAGTAAGTGTCCTACCACATTCCATGCGGTGGCATGTGCCTCCAGAAAACCTCCAATGGGACACATTTCTTTTGGTGATTTCATAAGACAGACAGGAAATGCCAAAAAGACAAGACGATGCAGTGGTTAGCATACCCGACCAGTCATTCGGAGAGCCAAAGTTTGAATTCGGGGCCGCCAAGAATTTTGTCTTTTGGTGACATCGTAACAATCATTCCGTTCGATCGGTACGGTTCGTTTGTCTGTACATTTTTGATCATTACCTCTAATGTCAAAATATGCTTTGCTAACTGAGACAATAGTCAGATACAACACAAGAAAGACGGTGCGAGCGGGAGAAAGGGCGCACACGAGGAAAGCCGCCGTGGAAAGGACGTTGCTCCTCTCCACTTCAGCTTTCCTAGTTTCCGCCGTTTTCCCCTCGCACTGTCTTTCTTTCGATGTATCCGAGTATAGTACAGTGGAGGCTATGCACTCCCCAGACCAATTAATCACCCCTCCCCTTCATCACATGGCCCCGCTCTCTGCGCGTGCAAGCGGGAGCACGTTCCCGTTGTGGAAGGTAGACGCAAGACTGGTTCCACAAGCACGTGGCTTCCGCCGCATTGTCAGCTGGGGGCCAAACGGAGCACGGTGTTTGCGCCACATCATGGCGTAGACAGCGCAATAGCAATCCGTCAGCAATGGCACCTCTAATGGATGTGTGCATTAAATCTAGAAACGCAACATTATCGAAGTGTCAAACCAGCAGGGTGTCGGGCGCAGGTGTCACATTCCAAAGAGAGTCTACGCACAGATTTGGTGAGACTTGTACTGAACACCTCGGAACAGAAAGAAAATTCACAACACAGGCTCGATGGTGCTAGAAAAGGCCTCTCAGGGGGAACAGGGTATGTCCCGCATAAACTACACTAACTGCGTGGTTTATGCAAGATTTCTCAATCTTTGTACTACTATTTTTTTAAATTTTCTTTTTGTTTCATTTTTATTGATTTAATATAATTTGTATTATTTATTTTATATTTCTTTATTTTACTGAATATGGCATTTTATTATTTTCATGCAAAATCTGACTTTCTCACCAGCATGCTTGCCTTCATATAAAAGAAATTACTCTTCCAGACCAGCTAAGTGGCTATACTATCCGACTGCTATTGCACCGACTTAGGTTCGAGCGCCGCCGGGGCTCAAACTTTATACAGTGTGTAGTGCTCCCAGCATGTCAATCGTTCCTGACAATTTTCTTATAGAAAACGACCCATAAAACGCACTCGGCATTTAAACAAGGATGATAGACACTGTCTTGCAACCTCTTTACCGGCTCCATGTAGACATTGGCTATCCTCCTCGAATGGCTTTGAAATCGTTGCACGTCGCGCTACCGAGCTTTCTCAAATATGCGTTTAATTAAAAGATTCCGATATTTTCATTTTGCCAAATTTCTACAAATTTGTATTATCATAAAGGTTTAGCTACCCCCTTCTAGCATTACGCTGGCTTCGTACCAGTGTTGATTGGGGTTTTAACAGAATGCCGACATTGTGCCAACAAGTGTCACCGGCATTATATCGGCATATACAAATGCGAAGTCAATTTTATGCTAGGACCAAACCAACATTGAGAAATGGGAAAGGAATTGAGAAGGGGGCTGACTTGGGAAGCGATAGGGGGCTACATTTGGGGGAGGGAAAGGGGGCCATCCGCCGCACAGGCCGCCCCCAGCTACGGCCCCAAAGAAGAGGGTGCTTACCAACATATTACGCCAATGTATCGCTTTCACTGCCTATGTATCGCCAACATAATGCCAACATTGTGCCGACGTACCCGTGTGACAGGTGCTGGGACAGCGATGGTTCTTGCAGGCCAACATCCGTCCGCACGGCTGCTCGCAGGGCGGGCACCGACCGTCGCAACACTGCGTAATCATTGAGTCAACGAACCATTTAATGGACTGGCAGGGAGCAAAAGAGGTACCACACCGACCTTGCGACTGCAGGGGTGCCTCCTGCAGTCTCGCAGCTGCTTGCACTTGGTCTCGCAGGTGTAGTCTCGACTGCAGGGCACGGCCTTCTCGCGGGCACCGCAGCGGCAACGCTTCGGCACCACCTGCAGGCACTGCGTGCAGGCGCACCAAACCACCTTTGCTTTGAGTTCCGATCGCTGTACATCACGCGGGCGTCGCGTCTGAATGTGACTTGCAGACTAGACACTAGCGCTTCGTCACCGGTTCGCTCGTGCCCGGTAAATCAATCTGTCGACGAGTAGTACTCGAGTTTGCATTTGGACCAAGTGACTTTAAAAGCCGGATCACACGTACATCGCGTCGCATAATCAACACTAAAAGCGGCGCCGATGCAGCACCGACTTGAAGGTAATTAGTGCAGATGCGGCGCTGCATCGCTAACATAGCAACAAAGTCGGCACTGCATCGGCGAGGTCGGCGCCATTTCCAGCACCGATTAATAGTGCTGAGGTAGCACAGTGGTGTATGCGTGAACAGGCCTTTACGATGCCCGAAGCATGCCGCGTGCCCCAAACATTTTCAGCTCAGAATAGTGACTGCAATGTAGACCTGGTTACCTCCTCTACCTAAAACGAGTTGAGGAGGTTAATGCCATTAGATTGGTGTTCTGCGACAGTTGGCACGTGGAGCTAAAAAGAAACTCATCTTCCCAGGAACACGAGGCATTACGCCTATAAGGTATGTACGAAAAATCAAGAAAAATGTGCGACGGTTCTTTTAATGGGGAGGTCCGGCGTCAATTCGAACGTTTTCAACTAAACGTATCTTCTGAAAGAGTGCAAGAAACTGGGCCTCAAACAGCAAACAGATTTCGCCCCCAAATATTTAAACAATTTTTAATCACACAAACAAAACCGAAACTAATTTGCAACTTTACTGGTCTGCCATCTTGTTGCGACGTCGAATGTTGTATAAACACCTGCACACGGGCAGCTTGAGCCTGTTTCGCCCAGCATCAGAAGCAGTCAGAAGGTTGTCGCGATCGTCCATGGGAAATAATGGGCTACGATTCATCGAGCTCGTCTTCGTCGAGCAATGGCCAGCAAATGTTTTAAAATTTTCGGCACGAGATTTCATACAATTTGCCCATTCGATCCGCTGGCATCGCCTCCGAGGGGACTGCCCGTGGAGACTGCATTCGCGATCCACCGACATGTGGACCTAGATGCTGCTTCAGAAGCAGAATGGTACGGAAGGTTTTGTTTGCTAGCACAATGCAAACCGTTTGCTAGCACGATGTAAACGCAGTATATCCAGCGTTCGCGTCGCACTGCTCTGAACCACTCCCGTCGCAGACTTCTCGGACAGAAACCAATGCGGAGCACAAGTTCGTCCGCTTCTTGCACGGGGGTTGCAATGATGTCGGAACGCCAAGCTCTTATTGGCTGCTTGGGAAAAATAGTGGGCAGACCTCAAGGCACCTAGCATTGAGGTGTACCCACTGTCCTTCCAATCAAGGCCAATCAGAACTCGGCATCGTTCTAACATCACCAGAACCCCTGCGCAAGAAGCAGACGACTTGCTTTACGCATAAATGCACTGCTGCATTTCTTCATAGTGTTTTTGAACCCCCCAATCAATCACCAATTCACCCCCACCCTCCGTCGCATGCAGCAAACAGCTTAAACCAAATGCAATCGCAAAACCACAGACGCTCACTATCACTACACCGCACAACGCCGTGGAGGAGGGGGTGTCGTCTGCTCTCGGACCGAACAATATTTAGAATAAATGTCTCATACGCATACTCACGGGTGGATATTCAGTACATGGTGAAAATTCTATAAAAATCAATGACCTTCAATATTTCTGAATGTTCATTTGAGTAATCACAAGGAACATACCACTCTTTCTGGGGGCAAAACCGGGCGAAAGCAGTCAACGGAGGGCGCAAAACTTTCCCAGCAAAGAAACTTTCAAACGAGCGTATGTGCTTACAGAGGCGCAGTCCCCTGCGTGACACCGCTGGCTGCAGCGATGCAAACCGCACGCCAAGAGCTTGTCGCACGTGTCGCCGCATGGCCCCACGTCTTCAGTGCAAGGACGCTCCCACTCTGCACGACAGCATTGTTGAATTTTCGTTCAGTCGACGCAAACCGCGACGCCCGACCATCGTTTGAGCAGGACAATACGAAGCACAAGGGACGCTGAACCAAAACTGGGTTCATTCACTATCCTTCATACCATTGAGTCCATTGATTTCCGCGTTTGTGAAGTTTAATGCAGCAATTCTAACTGAAACACACTTTGCAAAGAAAAGGTATAACTTCAGAAGGGGTAAAAGATAAGCCTTTGATAAGGAAAACAAAATGAGTTTGTCTAGGTATCTCTTCGTCCAGTCCAGTATGCAGAATGTATTAGCAATACTGTAGAATACCGTGCATCCGCCCGTCCCTCACTAAGAGCCTATTCCAAAATCTCTAAGATCTGAGAAAATATGCACAGTACGTTGATATGTAAAAGTGATGACCAGACAAGCTGCATAAATCTGATCTCGCAAATATTCCGAAACCCGCTGTCTAGTTCAGAACCGGAAGTGTTTTGAGGGCTATTTGCACACTAGCGTCACCTACTTTCAACTCGCGTGCGAGAAAGAGCGAATAGCGACATCGACGGCAACGTGACACAAATCCTAACTTCCTCTCCCACTATAAGGCATTCCGCTGGTTGGAATGCTTAGTGGGTAGACGCCAAGCTTGCTGCCCTCGTCTCTACTCGCTGTTCGGACATGAATGCCAAATGCCGGCATTCATGTTCGAACAACGAGTGGACGAGATTTTTCTTCGTTGCGAGTCTCCCCTTTGGCGCAGTGGTAAAGTGTCGGGCTTGTAATCATGTGTTCCATTCCCGTCGCTTTGTGTTTAGAATTTTGCTTTGTATTCTTTATTAATTGCCATTTCTTCTCACTTATGCGTTCTTTCATAGAGATTGTCCTTTGAAGTATGGGCTACACACTTTGTTGCGGTTTGCGCGGCATTCTGCCACGCTTTCCACGGGGACCTCAACCCTAAAACAGAACAAAAACAATGGGAATTTGTTTTTGAAGGCGGGGCAACGTTCATACTTGACTTCCCGCACGGGCATGTCCGAGGCCCGGATCTGGGGCAGGCACCGCAGGGTCCCCCGTGGCAGACGCTCTCGCACGTGTGCTGGCCACACGACAGTCGCTTGCCACACACCTGCGCAAACGGCAACCAGTTCAGACGCCATTTTGCGAGCGTTGAAATTCGTCTGGTTTAGACATTCCGTCAAATGCAATGAAAGTGCGACAGTGCTAGTGTCGTCTGTGTAGCCATCGAGAACACGCTGCCAAGATAGTGACGACATGATTGACACAAATACGTCACTCTTTTAAGCGTCATTGTGGACAGGGCTTGTGTGGCACTCTTTTTTCGTGCAATTTTTAATCGGGCTATAGAACGTGAAAATTGATCAATTAATACATCTCAAGAAAACTATTTCATTTTAGCAATATACCGTATTTACTCGCAGAATGAACGCACTTTTTTCCCGAAAAATCGAGGCAAAGTTGGGGGGTGCGTTCATTACGCGAGGTAAAATTTTTGCGTCCGTATTTACTCGCATAATGAACGGACCTTTTATCTCGCAAAAATCGACGTAACTTCTTATCTCTTTGCGCGCGGCGCGGCAACTCCAAAACCAAACTGCGATGCGCAAAAAAAAAAAAGCCCCTCTCCATGTTTTTTTTTCTTGCTTCCGTGTTTTTTTGTCCTTCTTTCCTCCCCCCCGCCTTTCGCAAGTTGTTTTGTTTGCCCACGCTGCCCATGCTTTCGCGACCTCGCTGCACCAGGATAGAAAAGTGTGTTCATTTCGAGGGCTTCTCGCTTCTCTTTCCAAAGTGCGAGCGAGGAGGCGAGGGCAGGATCTTCATTATGTGCGCTTTGCTTGGGCGAGGGCTTCTCTGCTTTTCTTTCTTATCTCCTTGCGCGCGGCGCGCGACCCTGGAACCAAACTGCGTCGTGCGAAAAAAGAAAAAAAAGCTCCTCTTTATGTTTTTTTTTTCTCTTAATTACGTGGATTTTTTTTTTCCGTCTTTCGCAAGCTGCTTTGTTTTGCTTAGGCGAGGGCTTCACCGCTTCTCTTTCCTATCTTCTTGCGCGCGGCGCGCGACCCCAAAACCAAACTGCGCTGTGCAAAAAAGAAAAAAAAAGCTCCTTTTTGTTTTTAATGCGAATAGCATTCTTTGGCTACTTCACGCACTTTTCGTCTATGTATCTATTATCTATTATCTGGCTATCTAACCTCTTACGCCGCGGGTCGATAAATAAATAAAAAAGACCGGCGCCGGCTGGGATTCGAACCGTTGACCCTTTGATCAGCAGGCAGACGCGCTAACCACAGAGCTATGAAGGCAGTCATTCAACGCACTCTAAACACTTGTTTATATCTTTACCATAGGACGCGCTTACAGCGCTGTCACAGCTACCGGTGCGCGCGCGTTCCATGCACGAGGGCTCATTCCGCTCTCGTGAGGCTGGAGCACGGCCGCTAGCTCACCCTCTCCCGCGCTCGGGAGAGGGTGATGTAGCGGCCGTGCTCAGCCTCACGAGAGCGGAATGAGCCCTCGTGCATGGAACGCGCGCGCACCGGTAGCTGTGACAGCGCTGTAAAGCGCGTCCTATGGTAAAGATATAAACAACCGTTTAGAGTACCGTTGGTTGAGACTAGCTGAGACGCCAGAAAGTCTGGTCGGTACCATTTTGAGTGTTTGTGCGTATGGCGCGTGCTTTGCTCGCCTTCCTAAGTGACACAAACGCACGTGCTGGGCTGCGGAGATCGTGCGCAGGGCTGTGAAAGTGTCAACAAATTTAGAATCGCCTCAAGAGTGGGCTGGCATATCTAGAGTGTGCCGGCCACCTGACGAACGCGCATAACTCTGCACCGTTTGATGCTATTCGCATTAACGTAGATAATCATTCCCAAAGGATGGGTTCTGCCGATTTTTTTCTTTTCTCTTGGTTCCGTGGATTTTTTTTTTTTTGCCGCCTTTCGCAAGCTGTTTTGTTTTGCTTTGCTGAGGCGAGGGCTTCTCCGCTTCTCTTTCTTGTCTCCTTGCGCGCGGCGCGCAACCCAAAATCCAGACTGCGCTGTGCAAAAAAAAAAATATATATACATATTTTTATGCTTTTTTTTGCTTCCGTTGGATCTGTTTTTATTTTTTTAACGCCTTTTAGAAGGCGTTTTGTTCGCTCACGCTGCCCATACATTCGCAACCTCGCTGCACCAGGATAAAAAAGTGCGTTCATTTCGCGCGCGTGGAGGGAGGGGGTCAAAATTTTGATGTCCGAGTTGGAGGTGCGTTTATTACGCGAGTGAAAAAAAAAGTCGAAATTTTGAGAGCCGACTTGGGGGTGCGTTCATTACGCAAGTGCGTTCATTGTGCGAGTAAATACGGTATGTCAATTTTTCTGGCCTCTAATAGTAATTTTCATCAATACTGCAATTGAAACAGAACCCTTAAGACCAATAATTAAAAATTGATTTGAACGTATTTAATTAATTAGTCAATTTACCATGGCGATTATCCCCTCATCTAATGTCCACCGAGCCTGGTTATTACACTGTGAAGAGGGCAGTTGTCTAACTCTCAGCCCCTATTTGAAAAAGCTCTCACCCTAAAGTGTATAAAGCTCTCACCCTAAAGTGGGCATTCCTTTCAGAAAAAAGATACAGTAGGGTTCAACTGCTAGTCGCAGCACCTTTTCTGGACAAAACATGGTTACGACCGAGTGGCCTCTGCTACGTCCACCCCACCTTGTCGCACTGCCAGTCCGGCGTTGCACACGGTCTGTCCACGGCGGTAGACCCGCACCGGCAGCTGCGTCGGCTCTTCTTGGGACAGGGGTCACACTCCCCTGAAATGCCCAAACAAGGTTTGCGCACATTTGACACGACGCACGTTACGCCTTCAAGCCTGCCTTCGTGGGAACTCACAACATGTCGACCGCACTGGGTGCCGTCCGCACCCGACGCAGACGGCAGACTCGTCAAAGTTCCTGACGGGGAGCCTAGAGCTGCCAACTAAGTAACGCTTTAGAGTAACAACAGTACAGTCATCTCGGCACATAATATCATTGTTGCCAGTTATCAGGAATCACAAGAAACACTTTTCCATTCTCCAGAAATGTTAAAATAGTCCGCGACGAAGCAATGCAACGTTTCCTAGGTTTCCTTACTTCGAGTCTGAAGGTCATAAAGTCGCATTTTTGAATTGCAACGATCACCAATTTCATCCGGTCTGCACTAAGAAACCAAAATGGCGGTGCCCAGGAGAAAATCGGGGAAGAGACTGCCAATACTCTAAGCCAGTGGTTCTCAAGTGGGGGTCCGCAAACCCCTTGGGATTCCTGAAGCCCTCGACCTTCAATTAAGGAAAAACACTACCCAGAAAAAGAAAAAAAAATTTTGCAAAAAAAGTTGATTTTGAAAAATGACATATTTACATCCACCAACATCTAAAGAGTATCCCCAGAAAGTTTCACTAGTTTACACTGCATAGTTAATTTTTTATAAATTATTTTCTGAACACTAAAGCTAAAGAAAAGGTAGGGTTTGGAGCACTTTGAACGTATTTTTCTCCGTTCCACTTTTTGGTATAAATTCCATTTTAGTCAATCTATCATTTGATAATGGCAATACAGGAAAGGCTCATTCTTCTCTTTTCCTGACGGAAATTTAATAAGTAATGCGGCTATGGAAGTGTTTTTTCACTTCATGAATGTCTTTTATAAAAAATGTTGACATTTTGTCAAAGACACAGAAGACTAAAAAGTTGGCCAATTTCGCAGAAGATAAAATTTATAAAATAAACAACTTTTTACAAAAAACTTTTCATAGCTGCACCCCCTAGGCATTCTGCTATATATCCAGCGAATAAAAAGCTTGAATATTGTGATAGTTTTCCAACGATAGATTAACTAAAGAATGTAGGCGTGTTGCTGATAGAAGCTGCTCTAATTTCCTTCCCATTTAACCGACAGACCTGAAATTTTGTTACGCACCATCTAGCGTGACCACCAGCCTACCCTGCAAATTTCATTAATTTTAAGCCAAGGGTTCAAAAGTTGACCCTGCCAGGGGTGTATCCCTTAAGCCGAGCAATAAAACTTGTTTTATTATTGATGCTGGCTGTCCCACAAAGCTAAATAGACCAAGCCATGTGTTCTGAATCAGTAGGGTTGATTACTACTTTCCGTTTCGGAGCTTCAAAGTTGACTGGCACGGATTTTGTTTTCTTATATTTACCGATTTTTCAAAGTAATCGTCCAATACTCCCTTCCCCCCGGTGGACGAGAACCCCATCACCCCTGTTAAACCAGAAGGGGTCCACAAAACATCAGTAGATGAGAACCACTGCTCTAAACATGGCTTGTTTAGTAGCTCTAAGAATGCAGATGGGCAGCTTCCCCCATTGAAAAGTGAGAGCGAGAAAGGCTCATTGTTCCGCCACAAATGCAATACGGTGCGTGCCTTGATGGATTTGCGGCTGCGTTGCGGACAGTACTGTGAAATCGTAGCACCCCACTGTGGCGTTTGCATGGCAACCCGTTTGTCCAATGTGCTCCGCGTTACGGGACAGTGCAAGTTTGCAGTGAACACTGTACTAAGATTACGATGCCTGGAAGGCATCTCCGCATGGTGACACCTGATGATGTCACGGAAGTGTCACGCTAGTCGCTGGCCGCGACCCTGGCGGTGTCGCGATGGTGGTTAATGCGGAAGATGCCCATTCTTTTTAAATTTTTCGGTTAATGGGCTTTTTACGAGACTGTGCACCCCTTGTGGCAGCTGCACACATCGTCCAAGGTTGCAGTCTCTTAGTCTTGCACTCTTGGCATACGACTGGACGCAACCCAACGCTGGCGTGCGGCTTAAATTTTGTTCCGACCGCAGCATCGGTGGTCGCTTGGCGACTGCCAATGAGGGTCGTTGCGTGTTTTCGAAAAAGGGTTCGTTATGGACTTAGATAAACACAAAACCCGCGTTAGAGATCACCCGAGAAGTAACACTTTGTGGCGACGTTGCACGAATTAACTTGCTACACATTTTGTGCCTCGGCGGTACAAGCCTTGTCGTGCGTGGTGTCTCCGAGGAAACAGCAAAAGCTTTTCAAAACTTGCTCGTGAACAGCCTGGATATGGAACTTTGAATTGATGTAGCTAAATAAATATTCACTTGTAGTAATTAGTGTAGTAAATAGAGCAAATGCTGTTTGTAGCTTATAAGTGAAGAAAAAAATTTCTTTCTCCTTATTTAAAAGCAAGGAAATCAACAAGCTCATAAGAAATCACACCAAAAAGTCTGTACACCAAGTTCCAAAATCGAGGGGTTTGAATTCTCACCGGGATGGCAGGTCTTGGGGCAAGGGTGTCGACCGCAAGCGAGGGTCTTTCCGCAAGGCCCCTCGCACGACCAGAGCCTGGTGCTGCAGCGCCGGGCCGTGGGCTGGGCGCGGCCACAGTGGCAGCCACTGCGCACCATCTTGGGGCACGGCGGGCAGGGGCCTGCAACACGCATTTACACCTTTGTCGCTGCATGCCGCACCTGACAATGCATTACGAGCCCCTCGCTGCCAGGAGGCAAAGATGGGAGAACAACGCGACGAGTCGTAAGCGCTGGCATCGACGGTCCAAAGAGAAAGAGCGAAGAGCAGCGACGGAAGAGCGAAGAAAGAAAGCCGACGACATGTTAGGGCACGTTTGTTTCGCAGCGACACCGAGTGACGCGATGTCACGTCTCGGCGTCGCTCGATGTCATTGTGTCGCGCGCCGTCACGGCGCGACGTGATTTGACACTACCATGTCACGTCGTGGTTCCCCCCGACGTCGTGCAACCAGGTGACGTGACGTGCGTTAGTGTCGTGCGACGTCTTGATGTCACCTAAAGTCAGAGAAAACCTATATTTTTGCATTTAGAGGGACGACGTAGCAGTAGCACGTGACACTGCGGCATCATTGAGACACAAAATCACTGAGGCTGGCCATATAAATGCCGCGCTGCCAAAAGGGTCCCACGAGGCTAAAGGGCCCCGACAGTTTCGTATGTTGGCGCGGGATTGTCTGGGTCCACGCCGCCAAGGGGTACGCACCCGGGTGGCAGAGCAGGAGGCAGCGGTGTCCGCAGGCGGGCCGCAGCTCCCGGGAGCACGTCTGGCCACACGAGTGGGGCACCAGCCAGGGGTCGTACGCGGGGTCCACCTTCTGGCCGCAGAAGCAGCGGTACTGGGACAGCCCCTCTCGGCTGCGGTACTCCTTGCGGCACTTGGGGCTGCAATGGGCAATGCGCCACAGCTTTCACCTCTTCTTAGAGGTGTGCACACTTTTGCTGTACACAGCATTTGCTGTGTCTCGCTTGAACAGCCCTTATTACATTCTGTGCAACTAGGACTCCGTGTTTTGGCAATTTATTTTTCTTTGAGTTCAAGGGTGTTTTTTCGGGATTTATTTTCTCCCAGATTCGGCGTTTTTCGGTACTAATTTTTGACGTCGAACAAACTTTCGGCGATTATCGGCGCTCATGTTGAAAGAAACCGGACAACACGGTCATGGGGTTTCCCAACCTGCAAGAAACATGTGTGTCTCGAATACCTGGAGAATGTCCCAGTACCGATAAGAAAAGGAAAACAGATAAGGGATGTGCTTCTCAAAGAAAGGAGCAGCCTTGTGGGCAGTTCAGGAAGTTGTATCCAGGGTCTTCACAAAATAAAGCTGTATATAAAAACTTCTCACAAACCTTAGGTTTTCTTCTTCAAGGACAGCTTCGGTTCCGAGTTTATCGGTTTTCCCGATTTTCATAAACCAGCTCGGGAGTTTTTTTGGGGTGTTTATCGGTATCTACCGGAAACACAGAACCCTAGATATAGCTACAACCACGGCAGTTAAAAAGCGAAGGTTACCAATGCCAACGAGGGTGCGCCTGGTTCAGTTGGTTCGCCTGCTCTTGATTCTGCTGTTGGTGCATACTGTCCTTGGCCCATTTCTGAATGCATGTCAGGTGCAGGACGCCGTAGCAGCCGTCGCATGACCACACCTGCAGAGGACGTCGGCTGAGATTAGGTCATCTGGTGTGGGGATGTTTGTGAACCTGCCTGCTCGGTCCGCCTGATCGACTCGATGCAGATGAGGCAGACGGTGGCTCCGGACACTAGGTTGTCTGTGAGGAACTGAACGGTCCTCTGCAGGTCGCCTGCCCCCTGATTGGCATCTGGAACAAATTTGATCGGCTTAAAAGACCAGTCGGTGCGCGGGTACACTACGCAACACTGCTGGCACAAACGAGCGATTGTCCATTTCTTGTAGTTTTTTTTGTAAACCTGAAATGCTGTCGTCAGAACTACTAGTACTGTGGAAAGAAATCGTTCGGGGCACGAAATTCAGCGATAAAGTTTGATTCTCCCGAGTGCCTCGTCTAAGTAATATGCGGAAAAGCACCGATGTTTCGCTTGTGCCAGCTGTGTTGTGCAGCGTACAAGAAAAACACACATCTGTCTGATACAGATGTCCAGTATATTTTGGCATTTACGATAAATAAAGGTAATTAATGTGCAATCCAATATGTCGCGAATAACAGTGGGTGCTACGATGGCTCTATCTCGGAGGCAAGGCACGATGCTTTCACCAAGTACGAGCTACGAAAGTGCTACACCAGCACAAAATACCGCGGCGTCTAGCGTAATTATGATTTGAGCTTCCCTTACGTCAGTGGTTCTTCTACAACTATTTGGGGTGGTAGAGCAAAGGCGTGTTGAACGGTGAACTATGGCGTCAATGGAATTTAGGCCTTTCTAACGTGAACCCGCGTGAACTGGAACCCGTTGGGACTGGCACTGGGAACGTCTCTGGCTCTTTGCACGATCCTGAAATCAGGGTAAACGTCCCGCCTTTGCACGACAGTATTTTAATAAGGAAATTCGATGGTGCTACTATACGTACCCTACGAGCCATCGAAAGGCGCACAACTGTCACGTGAACTTCGCAAAGGGTGCAGCGACACACGTGGCAGGTAGTCACACTATACGTTCACAGCGCTGGTTTTGGCTGAAATGGCTAGTGGCATCCACTGCAGTCCATCATGAGGTAAAATCGACTACTGTAAACAACTTCATTTTTGAGAGAATCCAATTTCCACATGAGACTCAAAAAATATTGTGAAAAATTCATCACACGAACATATCGCCCCATATGGTAACGAAGATGTAGCATACGACTCCAAATTCTGAAATTTTGTTCCCGTGAAGCATTTTCGAAACACACACTTTGCTAAATTCACGAAATATTGAGCCCGTGAAAACTGAGTCGCTTACAGTATAGGTCTCCTCTGGTTTGACCCAGTTTCTAAATTGGTGGACAAGCTATATGGGACGGGACAACATCAAAGTCAGCTCAGTCTCCAAACGTGCAACGGACAACATCAAAGTCAGCCCAGTCTCCAAACGCGCAACTCACCAGCATAGGACCCTACGACCCGAGACAGTATGCTCTCCGTTTCGAGCTCGTCCTCCGAAGAAGAGCGCTCTTCGCCTTCCTGCGCCTGCGGCAGGAACTTCTCCAGGTTCTCTTGGATTTTGGCGCAGGCTCTCCTCAAACTTCCGGTTCCCGGGAGCGGTCTGCTGGGGGGCGGCCTCTGGGCAGAGCCATTCTGTACAGCGTGCTGCCGTGGCACCGCGACGGCCGCCGCCGTTGTCGTCGTTGTGGGCTGCGATCGACGTGGCGCGGCACCCCAAGGGTTTCGGACGCGCTGAGAATCCGGCTGTCCCTGATGGCCGCGGCTGCCTCTGCCGCGACCCACGGACCGCGGTTGCTCCATGCTGGAGGAGATAGATGAATAGAGTTTATTTAGTGCCTGTCAACAGCCGTGAGACCTACTGGATGAGTACGCTTTGTCATCTACATGGTGGTTTGAATAGGAAGCCATACACAAGATACTAATTGCCAGGGGTACAATCGAGTCAATATAACATGTAACAATAGAGTCAATATAACATGTAACAACACTGTCATTGGCACGGGCACACTAAGGTAAAAATGTAGACCCCTTCCACTTCATGTGAAGATGGAGGACCAGCAAAGCTGTTATCGTTAAGTCTAGGACGACAACTAGGATGCCTTCAGGGACGACATCTAGGACAACCTCAAGGACGACTTCTAAGACGACCTCGAGGACATCTGGGACGACCTCAAGGACGACTTCTACGACGACCTTGAGGACGACCTCAAGGATGACATCTAGGACGACCTCGAGGACAACCTCTCGGACGACCTCAAGGACGACGTCTAGGACGACCTCAATTACAACTTCTAAAACAACCTCGAGGACGACGTCTTTGAGGCCAACTTTTAGGACGACACCTAGAGAAATTCAGCCTTTCCACCCTGGTGAAAGCCAGAGTGGGAAGGCCGACCTGAAAAAGCTGCCGCCATCTATGAACGACGGCGGCAACCAGACAACCGGCAAGCATGTTGTCTGGTTGCCACCGTCGCTCATAGATGGCGGTAGCTGTCCAGAGTTTTGTGTCGACATTTGTTTGCCCGCGGGCACGATACTGGGGAAACTAACCTTTAACAACTCCGCTGTAAAAAAAAAAATAAAAAAATAAAAATTTTAAATGTCAATTTGCAAAAACATTGAATTCTAACAGTGTCATTGGACTTCTTGAATAGACCGATCTCACCAGCCAGTTTGACTACACCACCGCTGCCGCAATGCATCGAGGGAGCTTTAGTTTTTGCACGTGCGACAACCTCGCTGGAGCTCTGCGCGTGTGGAGCATGAGGCGGCACGAGCAGTCTTGTGCACTGCTGCCTGCCTTCTGCGAACTAAAGTTATGGTGGCATCACGCATGCGCCGAACGCTTGGTGAGATCGGCCTAATAATATCTGTATGAAACGAGTGAAGACATTTACAGGTTTTCCTGAATGGAACACGGAAGCATAGTGAAGCCAACAGCTCATCACAGTCAAGCGTACCGTGCGCAACTTAGCGTAAATATTTCATATCAAGTGGAAGCCTCCTGTCCTGAAGCAACTGAAGGCTTACGTCTGCCAGGATAGAACTATAGCTATAAAAATGGCTACAACCCTGGTGTATCATATATGATATAAATAAACTTCCGCCGCACCTTTTCACTTACATTGCTATGGGTTAGAGAAACAGAGTTCCCTATAACAGATGAAAACTCTAAACACGGCTGGACAAGTGAACAATAAAGAGAGCAAGCGCAGTGAGGCCTTCCATCGCAATGCCTGATTGGCTATGTGCAACATAATGGTGAAAATCTAGCTTGGAGTCCACTTGAACACCAAGGTAAGACAAAGCTGAGCGGGGATGGGTGGCAGAGTGTGTTAGTGCTCCAGCAGCTTGCAACATATGAAGTGAAAGCTCGCACTGCAAAGCCTGGTGGTTCTGGGATCAAGCATCAGCCCTGCCCGTTTCAATCTGGATGAGCGTCGTACTGGTGCTAGGTCATGCAGATCACTACCACACAATGTGCGTTAAAGATGCCAGGCTAGCAGTTGGTACTGCACTGGCTAAATTTCTCGTCCACAGCGGAAACACCAGACGGCCGTCGGGGCTGACTACGCTGTCTAAACATAACACACAACACAATCACTTTTACCACGTTGACCTCCCCAACACATGACACCCTTTGAGCTGTCATCTCAGATGTCTTCCAGTTCACCACTGCAGTCTGTCCCATAGACAGAAGGCAATGATGTCAAGATGCCGACTGGTTGCTGCAGTCGACCCCTCTTGCACAGATGAGGCAGAGGAGTTTGGCCGGTTGCCACAGTCCACATATTCAACCTCCCCCCAGGAAGATGTCACCTCAGCCGACATATTTAAACTTTTGGAGAGGAGCTAAACAATTGAAAAGAGTAAGTACGGCCCAAACACCCGATGGGTGTTTCCACTTAGGCGGATTGAGATTATGCACGACTGATTTTGCACCACAGGCTGCGAAACCTATCTGATGCATATTGAGGTAGCAGTCCATCAACAAGCCAGAATGGCACCATGTGCGCCTAAGAGCTTGTACAGTCAACAAAGGTGCCCAGAATCAGAGCTGTGTATAGGAAGAGTCTTGTCAATGGGAGGAGTCGGCGAGAGCCGGGGCGGAGTGGCAAAATCGGCGGCGGCGCCGCCGCATATTTCCCTTGTGATGAACTTGCTAACTAAGAATGAGCTGGGGAATACCCTGAAGGATTCGCGCAGTGCAGCGCAGGTTTGGGTCAAACTCCCACGCGCCAAATCCACAGTTTTTACCGTCCACTCACGTCGTGGCTGCGGCCGCAATCAAAAGAAAAATTGCATTCTGAATGTCGCCCTGACCACGCGATGTGCATGGCCTTTTCAGGTACGAAGAGTCGCAAATTTTAACTCTGACATGCCGAAATTAAATACTTGAATACATCCTTACCTAGCAATTGTGATTGGAGGGTATTTGTTAAGCTCATTGCCTCCACTAGGGGAATATTTGTGGCTAGTGGTTGGTCCCAAAAGCCATCAATCATCACGCCCAAGGTCATTGAAACAATTTCAGTTAGTGACATGCCCTTTTTTTTGTTTTATTCTTACCGATAAATGATCAAACTCTCTACTCAAACAATACTGCCTAGCAGTATTCAATTCCTGCTTTGAAAACTAAACCTCACGCTATTTAACAGTCCGATTTGTTCAACGCTGCGTCTAAAGGTACGTCGGAGGTATCCGGTTGATTTTCTTAAAGGTACGTCAGACAGACCTGGCCGATATTCTTAAAGGTACCTCGGGACATATTCAGCCGAATTTCTTAAAGGTACGTCACACATACCTGGATGTTATTCTTAAACATATGTCGGACATACCCAGCCGATATTCTTAAACGTATGCCAGACGTGTCAGGCCAATTTTCTTAAAGGTACCTCGGACATAGCCAATGGACATTCTTAAGGTAGTGTCTATTCTACCGGCAGTCGCCTCTCACTGACTGTCTGAAATCATGTGACAACTGCCAGCAGAATACTGACTTTCTCATTTCCCTGGTATTTCGTGGAAACGTTTTATGGTAAACTTTTTGAGGATACACGTTTCATGGACACGCGTTTTGCCGACATTAACGTTTCATTGACACTCCTTACATGAATTACATGCTGTAGGGACATTTCGTTGCGCGTGTATCATTGGGACGCATTTAACGTCTACCCGGCCCACCTGTTCACGCTTCTTTGCAGCTAGCATGTGGCGGATCATTACAAAAAAAAAAGCTGATCTGAGTTGTTGATGAACCATTGCATGTCGATGAAATTATCTCTTGATAAAACATTGTTTGATGAACTGATTGCCATCACCAATAGGGAAGCGACTGCCAGAAGAATTTCAAAATTATTCTCCCGGCTACCGGGAGGGTACACTACCTATTCTTAACGTACGTCGGACGTACCCAAATTGGCAAAGCAGCAGCGAAATATTACTTGCAAGGTCATATCCCGTCTTTTTAGTTTGTTTTTGTACGAAAACCAAGGCCTTTCTTTTGCTGCTTCTTTGCGTTCATTAAAAGTTGTGTCTTTTCTTCCTGCAGCCGGGAGAATAATTTCCCTGAAATTCTACCGGCAGTCGCCTCCCATTGGCAAATTGACAGCTCAAATTAGATTTTTTCTGTAATAAGCCGCCCCAGCGCCGTGTATCGGGAGAGTTTGGCCATTCATTGGTTTGAATAGGCGAGCAACCTTGGCCAGCCACGAAACACACCGCTAGCGTGGTCGTGAGCTCTAAAAATGTGACTCAACTAATTTAAGCCATTTTAGCATCGCTAGAGTAAAAACATACAACTCTTGGTGACTGAAATCTTGGTGCAAGTGAGGTTTTCGTCACGTCCATATTAAACGGTAGAATAAACGAATGTGCACTTCAATCCAGAGCAAACTGAGTAGTTGCGATCATTGCCGCTAATTTGCTTTTAAATGTATACTTTCTAATAGTGTGACGTCGCAGTCTGTTGATTGGTCGACGCTGTGCCGCACTTTTAGTTTACGCTCTAATTGCGGCGGGAATATTCGGTGCTGCCGGCGGCCTCTTGCTCCGCCCATTGGCCATGCTCTCCCAATATATGGCTCCGAGCCTCCCTGGACTGTTGCCGTGAAGTGGTGTGTATGGGTGGGCCAGGGTGGCTTAACATTTTTGTTATGAGCCGCCACAGACTGTCGCCGCAAAGTGAACGGGTGGGCCGGGTAGGCTAACACGTATGTGCTCCAGTGATACACGCACGATGAAATGTCCCTACAGCATGCAATTCAAGTAACAGGTGTCAATGAGATGTGTGTCTATGAAACTTGTATCTACGAAAAAGTTGTTCACGAAATGTGTTTCTACAAAATGCCGGAAGAAAAAGTCAGTATAGAAAGTATTCGCTGGTGGCCATAGCCAGCCGGCAGCAACCAGGCGGCGCCAGCAGAGTGAGAGCCCATGATTATGCCCTGTCTAGTTGTAACTTGGCAAAAGAGTGAACGGTAAGCCCCATATTGCGTGCCAACGGCTTCGACATCGTGCTACGTATACGAGCACAACGCACACATATTGGAGCAAGAGCGCGTCGAAAAGCCTGATACTTCTTCGCAGTAAAAGCACACTCTGGTGATAAATAGTCACGTTCGATTGGCCCACCAGGTCCGTAGCTTCCGCCGTGCTGGCGTGTTATTCGATGATGGCTTCCTGGCCTACCCAGCATTTCTTGCTTCAAACACTAGGCTAAGTGGCGCCACCAGAGTAATAGCTCACGTTTGAACAATACAGCCGCCACGCCCAGACATACCCAATGTTTCTTGACTCAGTCGCTAGATAGTGTCAAACCAAACAGCATTGCAGGTGCGACTGCTGAGCGCACGCTGATGGCGAGATTCCAGTTATTTTGTAATGTGCATTTAACACCATTAAGATTACCTGTCTTAGCAGCCTAATAATGTGAGCTCGTTCTGAGGATGTGCCCTAACAGCGGCAGTTGTCACATGATTTCAGACAGCCAATGGCAGGCGACTTCCGGTAGAATTTCGGGAAATCATTCTCCCGGCTGCCGGGAAAATACGTAGACGCTGCCTTTATTAACAATCAGCATGGATGGACCAATAAAATGGTGGTTCTTCTCTATCTTACATAAAACCGTCGGACACACGGGACAACAGGAGAGACACCGTGGAAGCTATGTATGACCACGTAAGCACTTCGTTTCAAAATGCAACGAAGCCCCAAACTACCACTTATTCAAAAGATTCGTTAGACAAAACTCTTCAGCAGCTGTCAGGTAAAAACGTTTTAAGTTCGTCATACATTATGAACGTCTATCCAGCATACCTAGGTTGTAGCCGAAGTGGCGTCCCCGGCGGTGGAAACTATGGGAAATAGTCCAGTGAAAACACCGCTGGTAACCTGTGCTTGTAGCATCGTCACATTTGAAACGTTTGATCGAAGGGCAGATTTATCACGAAGTGGAAGCAACCGGCAGAGCCGTGGCAGATGCTCCTGGAGATCCTACACAGCACCGACCACTGCCCACTGCCCGACGGCTCGTCGAGGCTCGTATGAAGCCGGCAAAATGGCAAAATGCAAAATCGTCAGCTGCGAGCTCCATAGGTTATGGACAGTGATAGCATCGTCAACTCATTGAGGTTCATTAGGCCTCATTTCATTGGTCAACCGTCGGTCACGTGTCTAAAAACTCCATGTCTCTCCTTTAGGTGGCTTGGTGCAATTGCTTGGTGTCGCGTTGATGAGTTGATTACGTTGATTAAGCTTTCTTGCACTCAAGAAGGAAAGCTAGCATTTAATTATTTAATACGATACAGTCAATCTGTGAAGTATTTATGATAGTAACTATTTTATGGTAGTAAGTACTGATATGAAAACCGAAGTCGTATGTGTTACCTGTGTCATACACCTTTATCGTCTTCTGTGCATGTTTCTGCATTTCAAATCTGCAAAATATATTAAAAATTACGACATTAAAATACTTATATTTGTAAGTCTGCTTTGACTTATTTATTTTTAGCAATTTAAAGATTTTTACTATTCGTTCCCGCCTCCCCCCTTTCCACCTATCGTGTCTATGGTGTCTATCGTGTCATCTAGTGAAACAAACGTATGAAAAAAAAAACTCAGTTTTGCACATCCCTTTTTATGTCCCGAAAAGTGCAAAAAAAAAGTCCAGGCACATTCACCCATTCACCTGCACTCACCTCACACGAGCACCTCACCGACTCCCGGTTTCGATCACCGTTGGTTTCGATTGGCGGCCATTCGCGGTGACGTCGTTACGTCGGCGCGACGTCATTCTTATGATAATGAGCTATTCAAAATGGCGGCCGGGGAGCATTCTAGCTCGGTCCGCGGCGAGGAATTTCGCTTCTTTTCTCACTCTGTGTCCGCGAAAATATGCCGAAAAGACGAAATGGTGAAATCCCACTACCTTCCGGATGGGACATCGGCACCGACTTCGACGGCAAGGTCTATTTCATCGACCATATCAACAAACAGACAACATGGATTGATCCGAGAGACAGGTAAGCGGGGTACGGCCAAAGGAATGCGCGTCAAGGCCCCCTCGGGCTAGGGACTCCGCCGCGGCAACGTTCCGTGCCTTTTTTTTTTTTTTTGCCTTTTTTAATTGGAGGCGCTTGCTCGACAGCTCGCGGTGCTAGTGCTTTTCGCTGCCGGACATCGGTCCTACTCTGCGTGATGCGTGTTTGTGCGACGCGAAAGAAATTAAGCGAAAGAAACAACAACAACAACAACATACCCGATCTCCACTTTGCAAACTTGTGTAGTTCGTAGTCCCCCGAAGAGGAGGGGGGGGAACGTATAAAAGAAACAAATAAAGAAAAGAAGAGCATCTAAAGGAATGTCGCTGATGCGGTTTTGCTGGAGCGCGCACGCGAGTGGTTCGCCGGGTCCGCGACGGGTTTGAGTTCGGTGTGACAGTTCCCGAAGTCGAGGGGATTCCTAGCTCCGGAGCGATCGCGGCGGTCTCGAAACTCTCCTCCGTCGGTGTGTTCCCAAGTCGGGACGGCGGAGTGGAGGGACTTCGTTGATTGCTGCGGCTACTTAAAGCGCTAACTAGGACTAATGAAAATATGCGGGGTTGTTTTGGCACGTTTTCTTCTTTCTTTCTTTCTTTCTTTTTTTCTTTTTATCTCTGCGTTCTTGTGCCACATACGGACGGACGGTCGCTTTGTTTTCCTTTTTTTCTTTAAAGGGCTGGCTGTTTTTCGAGGGAAAATATCTCTGGCTCGGACGCGATGGGTTCGTTTTGTAGGTTTCATGCGCGTCCGTGGTGGCAGAGGGTCGATTTTTGTATTTTAGCAGCGGTGGTAGAAAGTGGACCGTTTTTGACCTCATCGGTTTTGTTCGACCGGTCGTGTTCAGTGGCGTTTTGGTGGCTTTAACACCGAATACCTATTTTTGCAATAAAGAAAAGAAACGAAAGAAAGAAGCAACGGGATTTTTGCTTTTGTTTCCTAGGTGCAGTAACTTAAGGAACGCGAATCGTTTTACAAGCGGTATTTTCGCAATCTCTTTTCTTCTTTTTTACTTTACGATTGGGATACGCATTAACGCGGACTGAGGGGTGGTTCATGGGGGCGGCATCCCGCATTCCTTGTAAATGTCTGTGCGTGTGTGTGTGCGTGCGCGCGCGTGTGTGTTTCTTCTTTTTTTTTTTATTTGTTTCCTTGTGTTGTTAGTTTGCGGAATGTCGCGCCGTGGTTTGTTGAACTGAGTAAAAACGCCGCGCCGCATGCTTTTCGCGATTCACTACTTCCACAACAAACGTACTCAGAAGTTTGTGAAGTTCAGACTCTCCTGCAGACAGATTCCTTTTTACTTTTTTTTAGCTTTTTTCTTTCGTTTTTTTTTTTGTGTTTTATCTTTTATATACAGTATATTCTTCTGTAGGCGTTTGACGACATTCATTCATGGGAGCTGTTGTTTTAGTTTCATCTCTTACTACTACCGCACCGCTGACAGTGTACCGAGTTTAGCATTGTTTAGCGTAGCTTTCGGGATTTTTTGCTGTTGTGTTTCTTAACTTTAAAGAATGTATATATTTTTTTAGTTTTTACGTACTAGGAATGCGCGGTACGGGCGGGTCTTTTGCCGAACATATGACACGTTGTCGGCGGCGTTCTCGCGTTCTAGGTCAAGCTTGAGGAAGGTCGCCGATGGTTTGGAATATCCACGGAGGAAAAATGCCGGCACGTTGCTTGGCGTCGGCTGTCGTAGTCAAAGCAGACACCCCGGAAGTGGGTGCTCCAGGCTCCGATTCGGTGTCAAGCCCGGGGTTTAAAGTCCGATGCATTCCGTTCGTAGTAGGTTTTCTGCCGAGTAGGAGTTTAACCGGGTTCGTGTGAGTGGTTCGGTATCCCGGCAGGAGGGGCTGATGCGAGCGTAACCAAGCGTACCGTTGCTCGGAGAAGGCAGAATAATAAAAAGAAAGAAAAAAAAAACGTTGCTCAGTGATTCTCGTATCTCGAATGGGCTGTGAAAGGCGAGAAAAGCAAAAAAAAAAAAAAAAAAGAGGCATGCGCTCTCTGACTCGCTGGAGATTCCTGCGCATTGTTGGAGTTTCCCCCTCCCCTAAATTCCGCTCCGCATTTTGCTTTAGTACGTTTTTTTTTCTAACTTTTTTTTTTTTTGTGTGACGATTTTCGTCTGTTACTGCACGAGCAGGGGGCGGCCGACTGGGCTGTGTTGCGCACGCGCAGTGGAGCCTGCGGCGATTCTTTTTAGTTGAATTAAAGGCCTGTATGTTTTAACCTAGGGTGAAAGCAATCAAAGGCTTGTGGTATCTTGGGGATGGCGGTGTGTGACTTCGTTCCAAAAAGATGTTACGTCATTCGCGACGGCCGCTCGGAATTTTGGGCTGTCTGGTGGAACAAAAAATATAAACGAATAAGCAGTTTTCTGTAGCCTGGCACGTGAATTCTTGATTACTTTTTAGTGTGAATGAAATGCAATTGTAAGCCATATTACCGTTTTTACAATGCACCATTCATTAACAGGCACTTGACACATTCTTTTCAGCACTCTAGACCTCTACACATGCCCAAAGTACCCATCCATATTGAGCATCCTTATCAAACTTACTCAAACGAGACCACATCCCTTTTCACCTGGCATACCTTTTATTAGATTGCCCATTAATCTCTTACCGTCAGCTCTTGACATCTCTATCTAGGTACAGCCTAACCTCCTTAACATAACTATGATAATAACCCCAACAGATTCTGATGTGTAGCACCTGCTTTACCAAATACTGGTTCTCTTTGGCCCAATGGCAGACCTTGCGCCAATAAACAGCAAGTCATCCATCCATTCCTTTGAGGTCTGAGCCTTGATGTCGACCAGGGAACGCTCTCTTTTTATGTGTGCATGTTTTTTTAATTATTATTTTGGAGCTGTTCATAAAGGCTTGCTTAGTTTGCTTAGAGAATCCAATGCTTGCTACGAAGGTCACCTATTAATGTAATAACTATGAAAGGGGAGGTGCAAAGTATGCAAATGAACAATGTCAATGACAAAAGTGGAGAGTGCAACTCTTTGCCAACCAGTACTTAAATCTGCTAACTTTGTAAAAGTAGTTCTTGAAGTGTTATAAGGGGGACTGCGAATATATTACCTCAGCTTTCCGTTTCGTGTGCACACTTACAACGACAGAATAATTCTGAGCAACTTTTCAGACAATCTTTTAGTTTTTCTGAATCAAGTAATGAGTGTATACTGAGTCGAGGAGTGCTCGTGTGAAACACTGACAAGACAATAAGGCATTGAAATAAACTAATTGATGCACTAACAAAAAAAATAAAAGGTGAAACAACAACAAACGGGCAAGGAACAGAGCTCACCAACAAGTTGCTATTATCAGAAAATTTTATATCTAAAAAAAGTGTGCAAATAAAACAAAACAAAAAAACATCAACTTGTTTTTATGAATGGTGAAAAGTTGAATTGTTACCAAAATAATTAAATACTCACGATTCCCAACCTCGCTAGGTCGGTATAAGGTTTAAAAGTGCAAACAGACAGGGACGACAGGAAATAACACAAACGACACAGGACAGGCGCTACTCTCAGCTGATTTATTGAAAGACCATTCAATGCTTATATGCACAACTCATCTGCCGTTTACATATCAAACAACGCCAGTGCCAGCAGCCAATAAACACTTTACAGACACCCATCTAGATAAGTCACTTCTTTATCTAGTAGGCTAACAGATGGCGCACTGACGCACTTGTCATTCTTCTTTTTTAATAAAAAAAGCCTTTATAATCTCTTACTCTCTTTTTTTCGTTTTTCTCAAGAACGTCGTTGACTCTAAAAGTGGTTTGCAGCCACAACGCTTACAATGCTCGGACAGATAACCCTCCGAATTGTTGCGTATAGATAGTTTGTGTTCTCTTGCCCCGTCATTGAAACAGCGTCCTGTTTGTCCTGTATAAACTTTCCCGCAACTAAGTGGTATTTCATAGAGGACGTTAGTGACACAGTCAGTATATTGGCTTACATGCTTCTCGGAGCACAGTTCGTTTTTCTAGTCATGATCGGACATATCTCCAGTTATTGTTGGGGAGCAACAATTATTATTGTTGCTCCCCAACCAGAGAGACTTCTCTCAAATGTTCACTTTCAAGTATCTCCAGTTTGAAGGGCACAGAAGAGACAAGGTTAACATTGTATCTGCTGGCAATCTTTTTTATGTTGTGTGAAACTCTGCATGTACGGAGTGACATGTACTCTTTTTATATTTTTTTGTGATACTACCATTCCGTTGATTCTTTTGTTTGATTTTTTGAAGCAGGCTTTCACAGACACTAGAAATCAGCCATGAAGGGAACCCTGCATTCCGTAGCCGTCCCTGTCTGATTTGCGCTTTTAAACCTTATATTTACCATGGACCAACTAGGTAAGGTCCATGGTAGGTATAAGATCCATGTTAGGTCTATGATAGGTATAGAACTAGGTCCATGGTAGGTCCATAATAGGGGCTTATTGCGGAGAAGGCGCCGTGTAACTGAGCTTTCGGTTGCACGTCAAAAGATCCCCAGGTGGTCGAAATTAATCCTCAGTCCTCCGCTGGGGCGTGCCAGATGCCCGTCGTTGGTTTGGCACGTAAAATCCCCAAATTTGATTTGATTTTTAGGTCCATAATAGGTCCATGGTAGGTATAAACCCAGGTCCTTATCCAATCCTTTAAAAAGGGATAGTATACAAGATGATGATAAGAATGAAAATCACTAATTAATTTGCTCATTGACAAGCTTGTTCCAAGACTTGCACATCATTCCTCGAGAGTCCACTCGTACAGTCGTGATATTTTGAAAACTGGGTTGTATTTTATGTCTAGTTGCCCGTCTTATTTGAGGCTGCAAGAATAGTTGGTTTTTTAAAGCCACTTCAAAAACAACCTGTCATTGTTGAATCAGTAGGTATGGCATCAAACAATATTTGGTGCAAGAAAAGCGACATTTTTTAGTAGGGCTGGGCATCGATTAAAAATTTTAACCCAGTGAATCACCACCCTTTCATCGATTAATTAATCGATTAATCAATCATCCATTTCCAAGTATGCATTTTTTTTTTGAAAAAGTCAAAATTACATATACTTTTTTTGTGTGTGTGTTTTTTGTTTTTTCTGGTTATGTGATAAACAACGCAGTATACAATTTAGATTATGATTCAACTTCGATACATAGTTTAGAGCAGTTCAGAGGCACTCACACTCACATGTTATTACTTCAGCTGCATGAGGCAAAGAGGCTCTTTGGAATACTCTGGCAAGTGCGGCCTCCTTTGATTGTTCACAGTAGTCTCTGCTGCGCTAAACTGGCACTCACACAGCGTTGAAGTGGTTGGGACACGTGCAAACTTCTGCACTTCTCTGGAGTTTCGAATCTTGCCCTTACAGTTTACTTCAGGTTAACATTTCACCTTAAGTTTGCCCTTCAAATAGGTGTACCCATGTACGTCTATGTGGTTAAAGCATATAATTTTTACGTTTTATGGGTCGTCAAAATTTTACCGATGAACCGTTTAAAAATTTCAATCGCGATTAAAGCATTAACAGATTAATCAGTAGGTCAATCGATCAATCGCCCAGCCCTAATTTTTAGCCATTGAAATTAAAAGGGCACCTAGTTAGGGGTCTACAGCCATATCCATACATTAATTTATGTGGCAGTGTATTTGGTGCACTCCAGCATTTAAACTCTTAGCTGCCAGTTGGTTTCACCAAAAATGTTTCAAAAAGTGTGGAATTCTTAGGAACCATTATTCTTTTCCAGGCATTCTTTTTTTTTTCCTATCTTGAAAGAGTACCGGTGACCCATATTTTAAATTCTTTTGTGGCCCTGCAGTACGAGCACCTTAATTTGTTTGGAAAAGTTTTATGAAAATATATATATATGAGGTGTCTATATATAACAAAACATGGGAAACTTCAATTTCATGCTATAGGACAGTGCCCACGACTTGTAAGAGTTTTCTAGATTTGCTTCAAGGCATTGGTTGCACAGCACAAGTCGCTCACTGAGGCACTCGGTTGCATCAATGTCGTCTTCCGTGTTGTTTGGCTAGAGCCATTCACTGTCACTTGACTCGGAGTCAAGTGGAAAAGCGGTGTCACCTTTATTTGCCTTATGTGGCGCTTAACATGAGGAGGTAGCCACTTTTAAAACGCAGCGTAACTTTCCAGTGGCAAAGATTGCGCCAGATTGGGTGGATTACTACCGAAACAAGCTAGAAATGTTTCAGGGTACATTGAAGTGCCAAATAAATTTTACAAATCGACGTTTTCCCCCAAAAAAGCTTTGCAGAATTGCCATCAGAAAGTGTCATGACGGGTCATCTCGTCGTCGACTAATACTTCTTTCGTAGGTTTTTACGCTATACCAACGCATTTACCTAAAAAATATGCTGCACACCTTCGTTAAAATTTTAAAGGAAATGATGTTTCGCAGTTTCTGTGTATGCTTCCTGTCTGTTACAGAAAGGTACATGAGCTGTACCTAGATGGAAACACTGGGATCATGCATTTTCTACAGCCAGCATTAAGTATGAGATTCTCATTGAACTACGCCTAGTAATGTACAGTCGGCACTAAAAAAAACATTAGCCCAAGGGATCGACGGGCGGAACAGTGAAATCTCCGCGTGCGGCGCTGCGTCATTGTGGATACACCGAGATCGAGACAGGTCGGGGCATTCTTACTTTTCAACCTTGGGCGTGCTTCAACTGATAGTTATCTTTCCCAATAATAATGTTTTCTTGGTACATTGGTACTCTCACTGATGACTACTGCCAGTTCAGCATCATAAAAACATTTTACGACGGTAAAGCAGTAAGTAAAAAAGGTGATATCGCTGCTCTCAGCGAACAAGCAAAATGTGCTCCATTTTAATGATAATAATGTTGTGTGTACTTTTATACACCCAGAAGTTAGTCTGCCCCAATAGGCATCTGGTGTCTCAGCTGCAGATGAGCAATTTAGCTAATGCGGTACAAGTGCTAGCCTGGGGTCTTTAGCGTGCACCACGCAGTAGTGATACACGACTGTACGCCGATACAATGCTCATCCAGATCGAAACGGGCTGGGGTGGGGATTGAACCCATGACCTCTGGGTTCTGCAGCGCTAGCTTTCGCTCCACTTGCTTCGAGCTCGTCTGCGCTCGCCCACTTGGCCACCAATCCCCGGTTCCCCGTGTTGGCATGACTGCAGCCCAACGTGTCGCCCTTTCGCCGGCACGACAATCGCTCATTTGTCCTAATCTTTTTAGTGCCGACTGTACAGTGTAATGCAACACCCCCAAGAACAACTGGTGGCCGAAGTATGCTCGCAGTTTTCCTGACCTCTGTGTGGTCTGATTCTTGACGGACTCAAAGAGGCTGTGGGTTCAGGTCCAACTGCCAACGTTGCGTCGGTCGTTCACGGTGTTTGTGCAAGCCTGGGGCCTTTTTGTCTTGCAGGTTAACAAAGCCCCAGTCATTCGCCGACTGCATAGGCAACGAACTTCCCTTTGGCTGGGAGGAATGCTACGATCAACAGGTCGGCGTGTTCTACGTAGACCACACGAACAGTGAGTGCCTGACATTCCCGGATTTGTTTCCAGTTCTTGACATTGAACCCCCTCGGGCTCCTACACTTCTCGCCCTACCGTTGACTACAGTCAGAGCTACGAGCCAGTTAGAAACCGTGCAATATGTCGCTCCGACGTGCATACAAGAGAAGTCGCGGAGTAATGTACCACATGGTTTCTGACCGGCTTGTGACCGAACCTGATGGCTCTTAGCTCAGTCTATGGTTCTGTTTTCGGTATATAGTAGTGATAAATCCCCCAAAGTAACTTAAACCTGGCTCAGTCGAAATCGGGGAAGCCAAAAAACCCTGAACTGGAGCTGTCCATCAATCGGAAAAACCTTAAATTCACATGGAAGAAAAACTTTCATCTAGAGGTTTACTTTGTGTTCACTTCAAATACAACCCCAGCTGCTGCACTGCTGCTGCTTTCTTCGGGAACCACACCCTACGTCTAGTTTTTTTCTCAGTATCGGTACCGGTACGTTTTTAGACTATTTTGGTCACAATAATATTCCCCGAGGGCTGGGGAATTGCGTGCCTATGTATCCCATTTTTTTTTTTAGATAAGCCCTGACAAACGACATAAACGCCGGTTTGTTTTGTCCAGAGAAAAAAATAGACATTGGAAATTACACAGAATCCACAAGGGAAAAAAAGAAATTTCCCCAAATTTGAGTGAAACAAGCCTAGAAAATGAAGAACCCTACTAATGGCCGCTGTCCATCGTAGGGTTAAGGCTGAGTCACGTACATGCGACTGCTTACGACCATGTGCCTTAGAACCTTTTAAAGTTCCTTGCAATGAGAGCACTCTTGGCGATTCCGTATACTTACTATTTTTCTCCGTGCATCATTCTTTCTTTATAGAAAAAATCGTAAGGGTGCAGGCGAGCTGGTGAATATTAACCATGTTGAATTAACCTGAGACTGGGGTAGAGAAGAAACATCAAAACGTAGAAGGGAAAGAAAATAGACAGGACGACCTCTCAAACTCAGCTAACTGGTTTATTTAGTCCACCTCCTTATATAGTCACAATCTCAAAATCATCTCCACCAAAAAACGAAAAAAAAAACGCAAAGGGTCGAAGTCTAAACAGTTCAAGCGCCACAGTCGTCACACAATGCAAAAACGTTGACAACCTTTACAGGTCGATGCGATAAGGCAACATCCATTAACCTTCAAACTTAAACAAAAGTCTATTTTCTTTCCCTTCTACGTTTTGATGTTTCTTCTCTACCCCAGTCTCAGGTTAATTCAACATGGTTAATTCTTTCTTTCTTGGTTTGAAAAGATTTTGACAATGTTATACAGTCGTACGCCGCTACAACAAACGCTTCTACTACGAAATAGCCTGTACAAAGCTTTAGTAGCCTGTGCGTCTGCTTTATTGGGGTCATTAAAGTGCGCGATGGATATAACGAAGTGACGTGTATAACAAAGAGTTATCGCGGTACCACACGCTTCGTTATACAGGCGTTTGACTGTAAATGACCATTTTTTGTAAACACTATATGTAAAGTGCCCCCCCCCCAACAAATTTAGTGTTTTGGCGGCGGAGCTGTTAAGGGCTAGTTTCCCCAGGATCGTGTCCGGTACGAAACAAATGTCCACACCCGTGGTCCACACAGCACTATGGTTGCCGCCTTCGCTCATAGATGGCGGCAGCTGTCCAGAGTGTTGCGTTTGCCGGTTGCTGCTTGCCGCCGTCGCTCATAGATCGCGGCAACCTTTCCAGCCTCGGCAACCAGACAACTGGTTGCTGCCGTCGCTCATAGATGGCAACAACATTTCTTCGGAGGAAGAAGAACGGGAACGGAACGAGCGGTGATATGCATGGCAGAGCGAATGGTTCCGCTACTGCCGTGAGGCCGCTATCGCCTAAAGTTCCACTGCATGGAGCGCTTCAGATTTCCTTGCAAAAGAAAAGCATATCGCTCGCCTGGAAAGGCACCGCCGAGGACAGAAGCTACAGCTCCGCTGCTCTTTCTTCTTCACAAAAGTGGAAAGGCTGAAAGTTTTTTTTTTCCATTGCAGAAATGAATTATGCATTGTGGAATTCTCATTCTGTGCCCAAATGTGACACTAGCAGTCCGAACCACATGCCAAAGTTTCGCCATTCCTAATCAAAAGTCTGAAGTGATTTTCTAAAAATTTTAATAGAAAAAAGGGAGTTATTTTTGCCTGTTTTTGGTAACTAACGTTATGGAGCTCCATGTGTTTGACTGCTTTGTCGACTGCCATTTTCTCATTGGAAATTTCAGAAAATCGCTTATAACTTTAGAATATGATAATGGTTAGTGCTGAAACTTTGGCATCTGGTTTGGGCCACAAGTGCTACCTTTGGGCAGAAAATGATTGTTCGACGATGCATAGTTTATTTTTGCAATAAAAACCACTGTAAATCGTTTTTGGGGACATCCAGTACATTTTGATCTCGCTAATACCGCAAAACTTTCGCTTTAGTGAAGCTTCCGGCTCTAGAGCCGGAAGTCTTGAAGGGTGGAGTGGTTTTTCAAGCTCACTGAAAGAGAGCTGTCTGTCGACGGTACACGCCAGGACGTATTAAATATTAATGCGTCGCAAGCAGTCAGGCAGATCGTGCTGCCCAGGGTTTGCGGACCGGATGGTCCTGACATGGGGTCTGCCGTTGTTCCTCCAGAAACGAACCAGATCGAAGACCCCGGCAGCAATGGCGACAGCTGCAGGAGGCCATGCTGAAGGAGTACCTGCTCACGGCCCAGGACGACCTCGCGGTAAGAACGCCGTTGTTGTCTCGGGGCCGGCTGTACGTGTCAGCGAAGTGAGAGAAGAAACTGAATGACATAGTTACGATTCATTGGGAAATGCCCGGTTAGATTGCTTGAGGCCGATAGTTCGTGCCGGGACTTTTTTCCGTTTCCCTCAACTAAATGATTGGGACGCCAGGTGCTTGGCCCCTCCGTCGGAGAAAGTCGAAGTGAATGACTAAAACGAGATGAAGAGGGGCAGTCACGCGTGCAAAGTGCCATTCATTTTAGATTTCTACTTAAAGGCCGACATACAACCTCGGTCTTCTGCAGGGAAGATAATCCTGTTAGAGCCCTCCCTCCTAAACTGCGAGGTGAGCTGTGTTGGGGCAGGTTGAAAGGTGGAGAGGATATGGGAAAGCAGAAAGTGGGGAAAAGCGGAAAGTGCAAAATGTACGTCGGCCTTTAAGACAAAGAATACTGTGGCAGATGCAAGCACTTGCTGCACATAGACCTACAAAGCCAACACTTTCTCGGTGTTGTAATCATTTAGCAAAGGGTTCTTTCAAGCGATTAGCTCAAGGGCAACTATTACTGTTTCATTTAATTTATTTTACCTCAAGGGCATCTAACCATGCGTTACATGAGGGTGAAAGCAAGAAAGTTGAAGTCGTGGTATATACACATTCATCTAAACAAAATTATAACTAGTGGTAGATACAATGTGTCTATGCTTATTTACAATAATGGTAACAAGCTGTCAATGCTAGAAATATAACAATGTTAAATAATGCAAAATATGAAACACTTGATTTAAATAGATAATTTTTCCACTACTCAGTGCATCAAAAGTGTAACAAAAGAAATTATTTAAAATACGGAAGTCATCAAAGAAATGTCAAGTTAACAAATAAGCTCTTCACAACTTAGTTTAAACAGTGTTATATCTGAGAGAGTGGCGACATTTTCAGGGAGACTATTCCACTCTTTTATTTTACGTTACGACTATTCCACCCCTTATTTAACGTTACTTTAGTACTTTGGTACTAAAGTAAATTGCTTTGGTAGGCTAAGTAACTATAGTAATTGATCATAGTATCCTCTATGTGTATTTTCAGATAAAAAAAAAGAAAAAAGAGGCATGGTTAGATTAGGGTTGTAATTTCTGATTTTGTTTTTGTTTCTTTACTCAACAGTAATTTATTTTCATTTTTGTTCGCAGTCAGAGGGATTCATGAATGAATGCAAGTCTTGTTTTTAGCCCCAACGGTGGTGGAAACGGTGCTTCATACTTGGGGACAGTTTTCTGCGGCAGTGCAATTAAAGCCACGGGCATCTGTTTGCTCATACACCTTGAGTACTCACTTGAGCACTTGCTCATTCTGAATCGCCAAAGAAAAGTGTCCCTAAGCACAAGTGATCCCCGTAAGCAACTAAGCACTGTATTTACCAAAATACAATGCAAGGTTTTCCCCAAAACCCAAAACAAATTAACCTGACCAGTGCCGCCATTTTAAAAGAAGTGCGACCTTCCGAGTTCCCGCAGTTTTCCAGTCTTGTGCTGACAACATTCAATCCAGATCCAAAGCCATCAAAACCGGCTGTTTGCGCAATCTCTCGCTGTTAACCTCCATAGCTAACTTCAATTAACCCAATTTTTTATTTTTTTTTATTTTAGCAATTTGGTTTTAACATTTAATTTTGTTTTGGCACTTTCATGGCTTTCGTTCCTGTCAAGCATTCTAACCGAATCGAATAAAGTACTGTGGAAGTGCTTTAATATTAGCCTCGCATTGGGGTGTCGGTTTTATTTTATCCCACAAGGCAATAGCAAAGTTGCCCCTCGCATTACATATATGGTCGCGCTAGAATCGAGTAAATACGGTGGTGACCCAATCGCCTCCCAGAGCCGATCGAAATCACCCATCCGTCTGGCGTTTGCGTTGCAGGCCAAACGAGAGATGGTTGACGTGAAGAACCAGCGGCTGACGCTAGCCCAGGACGACTTCGCCCAGCTCTCCGGCACGCTGGCGGGGCTCTCCCTGCGGGCGGCCAGCTCGGCCGTGTCGCTCTCTTCTTCTACGGTGTCGGTGGCCTCCAGGGCCAGCTCCCTGGATCCCGACCTACTACGGTCCGACGTCGGCAGGGCCAAGCACAGGGTGGCGAGGCTGCGGCGGGAGCTCGACCAGGTAGGACGGGCAACAGGACGCTAGCATTGTGCCGGTGTTTGCGGACCGCTTCATTGCGACCCACTTTTTTTCGGAGTGGCTTATGTTTAGTGTTTCGCGTTTTTGATGCATGCCGATAAATCGTGCAAATTTAAACGGATTGGAGCCGCCCTCAAAATAAGACTAACCCGACCTTCGCGGACGGAAATTTCTGTCTACGGGTTTTTTGCAAGTCGTTTGGGAACACAACCCGTATTAAGCTGTCCACGGGGCTTATTCTTTCTCGGTGAAATACACCCCTTGTTTCATTTCCTTCTCTTATCGGTGCTGGGACGTTTTACAAGTGTTCAAGTCACGTGCATGTTCCTCGGAGGTTAAGGAATTCCGTGCCCTTGTCTCGTTCTCTTTGACGCGAGCCCTAATAAATGCCATTGCTTTCTCGAACACCAAAAATTGAGACGAAAAAACGCAGAATATGAGAGGAAAGGGAAAAACAGCCCCGACTTTGGAGAAAAATAAACCGCAGAAATGGGGAACCCTACATACATGTTCCAATTTGAACCTTGAAGCTCGGTTCAAGAGTTAGCAGATTACATTCAGTGAAGTGGCACCTTCTTTGCCCATCCACAATCCCTCAACCGTGGAGTCGCAGTTTCGATAACAAAACACCGGGCTGTTTCATGAACTGTTTCTTATACAAGAAAGTTCGAGGCTCATATAGGGCGGTTTCACGTGACATACTTCCGCCTCGAAATCCCGCCGGACGCAACGTTGACAAACCTTTGCCCTATGTTCTTCTATACGTGGAGGCAGCATTCTTTAGATCGCTCAAGTTCTTTCTTGGTGTCGGGATCAACTGGATCGGCCAGAGTAGCTGGGAACATAAAGAGCATTGGCTGGTACTTTCGACGTGTAAGTTCTGGCATATGACGAGCCGGCGATCGACAAGTGAGCAGTTAAGGCCAGAGGACGCAGTGACGGCTCGTTGGCTGCGGTCTTTGCATAGCGCGGACGTAGCGAGCCCGAGCGGTGATGGAGCGGCGTCTTCGCAGGTACGCTCCGAGGTGCACCAGCGGGAGCAGGGCCTGGAGGCGCTCCGGAGGGTGGAGCAGCAGTTCTGCGAGCTGCCATCCGGCTACAGTCTGGACCAGGCGAAGGCAGTGCTTGAGGAGCTGTGCAACGTCCAGCGGTCCCTGGGCAAGGGCCACCGGGAGAGGGCAGACCTCCTGCAGGTGAGTGCACCAAAGGACGCGCTGCAGCGCCCACCGCGGCGACGACGGAACCTGCGCTCGCTCCATCCCCCCATTCGAACTTTGGCGCCTCCACTTCGCCTGATGTGAACCAGTCTTGTGCTGCCGCTAGCACTGATTGCTTTATAGAGTTAACATAATAATCTAGAGGGAAAGACACCTTAATATGCGCAAAGCAGCAAAATATCACCCGTACAGTCTGTAGCCTGTCCTTTTCTAGCTTTCTTTGCAAGAAAGCACCGGAATCGGTCATTCTGGGCAAGTAAATAACGTTGATAAGCGCTCGAGCAACTTGAACCCTTCGCGGCAAAACGAACATGCCAAACGTTTCGTCTGCTTTCTTCCTCCGCTGTTCTGTCGTTCTCTTTCTTGTTCTTTCTCTCGGGATCGTCGATGTTGGCGCCCAAGGTTTACCGCGTTCTGCTCCTTCCTTTACTTTGTCGGGTTGCTGTACTTCATTTTTAACTTTTCGATATGAGTATCTGCTTCGGGGCAGCCGAGGAACTCCTCCGGTCTCGGAATCGACACAGCAGTACAGGAGTCTATGGGCTTTGTATGCAGTAACACACATGCAAGAGAGTGTTTGGCACATTGTTGCGCATCGCCGAGCAACTCGGGTGTGCACGATTATTGCTCAAACCAGAAAATCGCTTTACTTCGGAGCAGGGGCAGCCGAGGAAATGCGGGAGCTCAGAGTGCCTTTGCGGGTTCCCTTGGGAACCCCGAAGAACCCAGTTGGGTACCCATCACTCTAGTTCAACGCAATTTCTGTGCTGAGATGGCGGTCTGCAGGGTGCTCGAATCCCGCCTTCCGAGGCGTGGCTCAGTTTTTGAAGCATAAGACGCTTTGTAACAACCCCCCCCCCCTTCCCCCCCATTAAAAAATTTGTCCCTCCACGCATTTCCTGCTAAACTTGGCGAGGAAACTGAGTTGGTGTTTAGGTCACGTGACGTCGATTGATGTCACGTGACCCGACGTCGCTTCGTCTATACACCAATTAAGTTTCCCTGCCAACGTCGGCAGAGAAATAGACGTCGCGTGACCTGTACGCCAATTTACTTTGCCTGCTAAATTTAACGAAAAAATTAACGTCGCATGACCTGGTGTTACGTGACCTGCATGCCAATTCAGTTTCCTCGCTAAATATGGCGGGAAAATACCGCGTTTCATCTGTTAAAGGACTTTGGACGCTAAAGTCGCTGCCAGTATTTCGAGAGCAGGAGCACGCACGGCGTTGTCGAAGGTGGGGAACTCGCAACGAAGGCGAGACAACTGAAGCTCCTCCATCCTCACCATGTCAGTGACCATAGCAGCTAGGTTGAATTTCCTCCCCGCTAGACGAGCAGAAAAAGCCAAATCTAGCGAGAAAAAGGCCAAAGGACCTCAAGATCGAGTGCTTTAAAACCTCCCAAAATCTCTTGCAGCGAGAGAACCCTAGAGAGCCTGTATTACAGAGGGTGTCCAACTGCTCAAACATTGCAGCTCCTATTTCGTTTGCAATAGTAGCTGCAAGGAGGTGCCTGAAACGTGGATTGTCCGTAAACGTCTCCGCCTTTCCTCCGCTTTCTTTTGCCATGGGACGAACCGGTGGATGCGCACTCGCGAGAAATTTTGCAGAGGGCATCTGTCATTAAATTGCAAACTCTCCCTAAGTTTTGAGATGGACCCGCTCTTCAATCTAGGCTCTCTAAAGATCCTAGTGCCACCTGACCCTGAAACTGCATTTCACTAGAGCGAAGGTTTTACGGTGTTTGCAAAGTCAAATGTACGTACTGCCTACAAAAAATCGAAAGATTTTTTGTAGGCAGTACGTACATTTGAAAGATTTTTCCAGTAAAAAAAAAAAAAGAATGATGTGCATAAAAAGGGGAAATATACGGAACCACCCGACAGCGTGCTCTGTCGTCTTAAGAGAAAAGGTTTCGAGGCACACAGTCCCAAGAAATCACGAGTGTGGGAACGGGCCTTTATTTATTTATTTATTTATTTATTTATTTGATACGTGCCCACAAACAGCATGGCGCCTTCAGCGTGGTGCACAAAAGGAAACGAAGCAAAGAAAGTATGTGAAAATAGGTAAAAAAAGCGAAGAAGAAAAGAAAGAAGAAGAAAAAAAGGAAAAAAGTGTCGCTTCCGAATCGTTCCCGAATGTATACGGAGTCAATGTCTTTCTGCGTGTTTCCAGAAACTGTGGCGGCTGAAGGAGGAGCTGACGCGGGGATCGCCCGAGCCACTGCCGCGAGAGCGCCCCAGCACGGCCTCTCAGACGGACCTGTCCGGGGAGTTGGCACCCCTCGGCGCCCGCCTGGCCGAGCTCGCGCGAACCCGGCTGAGCTACGACGAGGCCCGGAGGGAAGTCCAGCGGATCCAGAGGGAACTGGCCGACCTCGAGGATCGGCTCTCTCCCGGCCAGGCGGAGTCCGATCAGGACAGGTAAGCCTCAACAAGGCGCGCGCGAGGATTGGGATAGGCCGATCTCGCGAGTCAAAATGCACAATTGCTGGTCCTAGTGAAAAAAAAAAAGAAAAAAGAAAAAAAGAAAGAAATGAATTTTTCCAATAAATGTACGATATAAGAACTTATATGTATGTTACATAATCTATACAAGTTGCGATATGTTTATTGCACAAATTTTTAATTTACCATTATGTAAAAATACTTTGTAAAAATAAATAAACTGCGCAAAAGGACCGAGGACAGATGTAGAAACGATTAAGACACACGGAGCTTTCGGAGTTTCCGCGACCAGTGTGACCGCCTTACTGCCGCAGGGTACCCCCAACACTTGGTCTCTGCTGTATGTGTGCGCTTGCTACAGAAGCAGAAAACTGGCAGCAATGAGCAGAGGCGAAAAAAAAAAATGCGCGTGCATGTCATCCCGTACCACCACGGCCTGTCCCATAACCTGAAAAAGGTGGCGGCCAGGTATGGTCTCACGGTCGTCTTTTCAGCGCCCTGCAAACTCAGTAAAGTGTGCCCTATGATGAGGCCAAGAATGAACATCAACAAATGCAAAAAGGAGCACAGCACGCGCTACACGGAATGCGCATCCGGTGTTATCTATGAAATTCCGCTTTCTTGCGGGCGAGTATACATTGGCGAGACTGGACGTTGTTTCAACCTGAGGGCACGTGAACACTTTCTGTCGATAAAAAACAACTCAGGCGGACATCTGTCTGTACATTGTTTGAAATGCGGTTGTCATCCTGATTTGCAAAGCACACGTGTTCTCGCAAGAGCAAATGAGGCAACGGAAAGAAAACTCGTAGAAGCCTACTTCATTAAAAAGAAAGGTCACGACTGCATAAGCATGCAATCTGTTTCACTATCAGACAAGGAATTTTCTTTTTTGGATGGTCATGTTTAAACCTTATTTCGCCGCAAAGTGATTGCTGATGCTATATATACTGTTGTGTCTGCGCCAAATAAACAGTTGGAAGTCTGCGCTCCGTGTGTCTTAATCGTTTCTACATCTGTCCTCGTCCTTTGCGCAGTTTATTTATTTTTACAAATCATGAACCAACTAGCCCGCCAAAAGGTGTTAAAAATACTTACGGTCAACAACTCCATGAATTGAATTGTGCATTAATTTAGAATGCAACACCAACAAATGTGATGCAGAACTGACTTCTTGACAACATTAAAGACTTTTTTTTTATTCGCAAGTGTATTAAATACATGTCATCTCGTAACGAAATCTAGCATTTTTCATGTTGCAGCTTTGACACTTGTTGCCGCATTCTAAAACTTATAGCGAGTTCGTTTCACGGCACTTGTGCCCACGCGTGCCCACTCGCAGCGTGGAGCGGGTTCGTTTCAGCCGGCACTCCACGAGTGGTTGCACTTTCCGAGTTCGTTTCAGCGCTGGCACCCCACGCGTGCATGCACTCGCTGCACCGAGAAAATTGGGAGTGCGCCAAAATGCAATCCCGTCATGCCTCGCCCCTGGCGAGGAGCGGGAGCAGACGACGAGGGTTCGTCTGCTACGATGTGTCGCGGAACCGAAAGGGAAAAAAGTAGATTATCTGATAGAAATCGCATCCCGCGGGCAACGGAATCAAATGCGAGCTTGAATTGCGAGCGTCTGCTATTTCATGAGGGAAGCAATTGACAAACTGTGCTTTATTTGCAGGTTTTAAGTCGCTCTGTTGCCGTACAGACGCTGAAATATACCAGTGTGTAACGAAATTCTCAGAACAAACACATCAGCGGCCCCCGAGATATGTTTATCACCATCCGTGTGCGGGTGAAAAATATAACATTTGTCGACAAAACTCCCCCAGCAGAAACCTGTGACTGCCCAATAAGCATCAGAGAAAGCTAAACAGAGTGACTTTACCCGAGGCTTGGGCAACATCATCATGTTTAACATTTACCTACGTCAGCTAACTTGCCCCGTCGTATTTTGTTCGAGAAAACTATCGTTCTTGACGCCCTCACCAACGCTAATATCTGATCCACCTGTAATGACGATCAAAATCGAAAGTCCCACGAAACGTTTTGCTTGATATTCCAACAGATTAGTTTTAAGCCGTACCCTTTCAGTGGTTCACGCATAATACCATGCTCAAACGGATCAAGCTTCTGCTCGGACAGGATCATCAGTTTTCTTCAGTGTAAGCGGGTGCAAAGAGATCGCAACCACCTTCTTTGTAGACAGCTGGTTGCGGAAATTTACGCCGTCTGTAACTATCTCTACGACAGCCGAGTTGCTTGAAGTCCTCGCAAATATAAACTACAGGTTGCAGCGACCAACGTTTGCAGATAAACGTTGGTAGCGAGTCTGGCGACTGCACTCTGGCATTCCCACCCATCACCCCGAACAAAAAGGTGCTAGTTTCGGTTTGAGGTTGGTACCTTTTCTACAACATAGATGGCGGCAGCATCAGTCTTCTGCACTCGGTGCATTAGGCGTGTTCGTTTGAGTCCAGTTCTCCGTGCAACACTCTGCGAGTGCGATGCATTCTGGGAGAGAACTCGAACGGTGCCAGTGCGTGTGAAACAAACTCGCTATTATTTTGTGATTGGGCCCGGCACTAGTCGCCGTGGCTATGTGTCCAAACAATTTTTGTGCATATTATTTAATTTTTTGGAAAATGATAAATTTGAATTTGAATCTGAAGCATAAATGAAAATTTGATCTCTTTCAATGGGGAACTGGGCACCTAGCTTCCGATTAGTGTCTGGTCAGACAAGAAAGTGTGTGCAATAGTAGTGTGCGCTCGGGCTTATCTCCTTGCCACCATCTCCTCTTTGGTGGGGAAGGGGTCACCTGTGCCAAATATGGCAAAGGCGCTTCCGGGAAAGCGGCCCCGTAGAATGCCAGATTTGGGGCGTTCTACGATTTGCGAAATGTAGATCTTACGTGATGGGCGGGAAACTTCTGGAACCTTCAGCAATTGTGCGTGCCACTCAGATCTATCTGTAGTCGCATTTTTATAATGCAAGTGCGGTTTCAAGGCTGCCATAAACAAGCAGAAGATGATCGCGCGCCCGTGCTTCTGAGGGATGTGGGAGACACATGACGGCGCATGCGCGGCACTGCCGACGCATGTGCGGTGAATTGCCTTTCGTCACATCGTCGCACCCGCCGCATCTCCTGCAAGAGCGACGGCCGCTTGCAGAAGGGTCGGAGTCCGAAATTTGAGGTTTTGCTACACTCTGCTCCGTGAGCAGAGCACGCACGGTTACTTTAAGGTAGACCTTCCCAGTGCGTCATTCCACGGTCCCCCTCCTCAGGCTGCTGCTGGTCCGGGAAAAGGAGCAGCTGCTGCACGAGCTGCGCGGCCGGGTGGGGCGGTGCGAGTCGGACGCCCTGTGGGAGGAGATTGGGCGCCTGGAGCGGGACCTGGGGGACGCCCTGGAGTGCTCCAACCGGGCCATCGCCGACCGGCTGCGCCTGCACGACCAGAAGCAGCAGCTCCTGCAGCAGCTCAGGGACGCCACCCGGCTCACGGCGTGCCTCGAGACACGCATGCAGAGGTGAGGCGCCCCCGGGGCCTTGCTAGTATACGGTGCCTGCGACGCGTCTTCGACTGGTGCGTTTTGCGTCCCGTCTTGCCCGTTCATCAAAAGTGGTCTTGGAAGTTGCCACGAACAACGTCGCAGAAGCCGGAGTGTTGTGCCATGGGACGTCGCAATCTCAAAAGTTGGTCGCAAAAATGCAGATGAAAATCACGAGCGAGCGTCACTGTCGGCGCAGTGTTCCAACTGCCAGCTGCCGGAGCTTTTTGTGGGCCGTCGACCTGGAGGGTGACCCGCAGTGAACTGGCGTCTTCCGCCACCACTGCGGGGACACCGCCGGGATCGAGTGACAGCGTGACACTTTTATGACGTCTTTGGGAGGAAATTGAGGGACCATTTTTTTTGGACGCGCTTAACACTCCGGTTTGAGACTTGTTCCAGGCATTGTACCCTTACGGCCTGTGTTGGTGTTGCTCCGTCGCGAGAGTTTACCCCGTCGCGAGAGTTTACCCGGGGGACGGTTTCATGAAGTGAAGCGATGGGAATACGAGACAAACTGCCCTTCTCTTTGGTGTCTCTCGAAGGTGCTCTAAATACGTGGCATTTTTAGGTCCCCCGTGACGTCACCGTGTCATGTGACATAAGGTATTGTCACGTGACATAAGGTAACGTCACGTGACATTATTAACCGTACGGAAAGCGCACGGTCACGTCACACTGTCGCACGACATCACGGCGTGTCGCTCGACGTAACAGCGTTGCAAAATGTTGTGTCACGCGACCACATCACGTGACATTGGGACGTCACAGCGTCGCAAGACGCATTTTAAAACCGAAGGTCAGTCAGGACTGCGCTATCCATGGCTTGCTAAAAGAGCCTATATCGCGGGGATTCCCAGTTTTCGTGGTCTCGAGCACTCGTCGTCGGCTACAGAAGATAGTCAAGGCATTTTTGCTTCGAAAGTGAGGAAGTGAAGCACTTCTTTTAGCCGCAAGAAATAACGGACAATATTGAAATTTTTAATTTTTTTGTATTGTCTTTGGGGTTCCCCCAGAGAAACAATACTTGTGTCTCTGTCAAGTTTGTCCCAAGATAGACGTGGACCCCGTCCCCTCTTTGCACGCAGTCTGTCGGCGAGCACGCTGTCGGCCTCGTCGAGCTCCTCTCTGGGCTCGCTGAGCACGGGCAGCTCGAGGGGCTCGTTGGCGAGCCTGAGCTTCCCGGACATCTACGGGGGTTGCGTGGTCTTGGACGTGCCCTGCCGGGGACACCGGGGCTCTGGCTGCAGCCCCCCGCTCTCCCCACGCTCCTCCCTCTCTTCTCTGTCGCCCCCCGTGTCTCCGCACTGCGACGGGTACGTTAAATTTCTCTTGGAATCTGCAGTCACCGTGTTTTTAGGTCAACAAGTCTGTTTCGTAGGTCGCACTTCCCCAAAAGCTCTCTTAACAAAAGTCGGTATAGAAGTCTTACATAGAGTGCTGTGGAGGACAGGGAAGTCATTGCAGCCACGGACTTTGCTGCAGGGGCTCAAACCATCTGCGTGTCGCCTGCGGACCATCGTTAAGGTCCATACTTAAAGGGGCACTGAAGTCGATTCTGAGATCGTCCTTTTGTGGTGACAACTCAAGGTGGAAGCTCCAAGCATCCCAGCAGACACGAAATCACAATCGTGCGTAGCTTATTTCCTCGTTAAAATCTGTTCAAAGATTGCGACACGTCCTTTCTGGGAAGAATTTTCTTCCGAGTGAAGTGGTCAACAGAGGGCGCTTGTTGGCGAGTTGCAAGCAATGGCTTCACCCGCGGTGAGAAAGGGGAGTCTTATCTGAATGTGTACCTATCAGACCCTCTTCTATACGAATTATAATAAAATCATTAGGAATCTGCGTGCACTGTAGGGCTTTCAGTGGTCGAGACAGTGTAGTCCACGAGAAAGAAGAATCCACATGTTTTTCTCTTGTCCTGAGATGAAAAGGCTTTTTTGTAAAATAATACTTGGTAAATGTGAGAACTAACACATTCTAAACAATATAAAATCAAAAACAACCTTTTCCGAAAATGACTCATTGCCCCTTTAAAAAAGAAATCTGTATAAGTCACTTTGTTGTATAAGACACACTGGCAGAAATATGGGAAGAGAAATATGACTTGGAAACAATGGTGGTCGGAAAAGTTGCGTGCTGAGCACCTTGGGACTGGCAGTTTTTTGGCGGTGTGATCGGTGGGTTCGGTGATAAAGTGTGCGGTCGCTTTTGCTTTTCAATTGGGACATGGCAATTTCAAAATTGCAGCGATTTATCATCTCAATTTTTTTGAGTTCCTAATTTTGTGGATCAATATTTGAGCCGCCATAATATCAATTCATAATATCTATGCAGGCTGAATTTGCACTGAGGTTTACGCTACAACATCACTTTCTCAAAACACAATTTTGTTTACTCCTCGCCGATTGGTAGGGAGGACATCTTGGCATCTAGGGGGGATAGAAACACTACTTTTTCAGTGGCGGAAGTGCCGCACCATATTGCACCATGAACAAAAGTCTGCCACATCTTGCGCCATAGCACCATTTCTGACCATTTTGCTGAGAATTGTGCCACACCTGTGCCAAGACTAAAAAAAGCAAAAAAATAATTAATTGCTCTTAATATTTAGAGAAGTGGTAGAAAACGAAAATGGCACAAATATATATTTCACAGCATGTTTGCCCACCGTATAGTTTGTCTCATCTTACGTCAGAGCACAGTTGAAGGAACACATACACTCAAACACACACTAAAATCGCGAGTCTAGCTGCGTTTACTGCGCTTGATTGGCTCAGCCGATGAAAGAACACGTACGGATAGACGGCGAATGCCGTGATGTCGCACTTTTGACGCTATTTGATTGGTCCCATTGGCTCGTTGTATTGCCTGTGTTTTGTGTAGAGATTGCTTGTCAACTGCTCGTCAACTGCTTGTCAACTTCTCGTCAACTGCTCGTCAATTGCTTGTGTAGAGATTGCTCGTCAGGAGCTAAAAGTCGGGAGAAATATTTGCAAAGTAGTGGGATGGCAGCTACTGTAACAAGAAAGGACAAAGGTCTTTTATTCCTGATAACATATCTGCCGCATGCCTCCATGCCGGGTTAGGGCGATTGGCTCGGAAATTATGCTCAGTACTATTGCAGGTCTACCTTCTTTGGCCTTGACTGTAGGCTGACCTCTAATAAAAATGAAGAAAGCTGTGCCGATAAAGGAGAAAAAAATGCGGGTGTATATTTGAATAAATCCGCTAATCAAGGTAGCTTCCATGCAGCAGACAATCGAAAGGGCAATGAACCTTGACTCAATCCTGGTTTGAACGCTGCTAATGCGCAGTGTCACTTTTAAAGCACAGATCTACTACGAGTAAGATTTTCATAATATTTGTGGGTGGTTGTTTTCATAGTTTATAATGTTAGAATATTGAGTTTGGTGGGTTCATAAGACCTGGTGATAGGACATATTTTTATTGATAGACTTTTTGCGGATACAGTGATTTTTGCTGACATTAGAGATATTATATTTACAGGCTAAATTAACTATCGAAGTGTAAAAAGGGAGTAAGGCTTTATCTCAACTGAAGTGTTGCACTATGCTTCATTTTCAACCATTTTTAAATACCGATCTTAAATGAAACCTACTCTGAGCTCAGCCTTATTTCAAAAAAGAAGACTGTGTTCCTTTTGCATCCTATTCATTCTTACTACAAAAGATAAGTAATACACTTCAGTGTCAAAGGGAAACCTTCCATCATTATCAAATATGAACTCATTCAGCGATGCAGCTAAATTTTCATTTTTAAGTGACATACTAACAGTGTTAGGATCTGCTCCAAAAGTGTCAGTGACTGCTCCGAGCCAATAATTTGCCTACTGCAAAGCCTGCTACAAAAGATCCAATGCTGCTTCCATCACTTTTTTTTTTGGCAGCATCTAGCTGAATGTGAAAAGTGTACAATGTTGAAAACAGATTTTTCGATATGGGTCGAAAATTTTTTGAGATCTATTGTCTTATTACTTGTAACCACATGCTTAATGCTTAACTTCAACCTTGTAAAAATAAATAACGGGTCAATCTCTCTGTCCCCCCTTTGTAGCCTCCATCTTGGGTTTTAGAAATGCTTAACTTTAACCAGCTCGCCTGCCTTGTTATGCTCTTCAATGCATTCTTCATACTTTCTAGTATGTATCTAGCCATCTGTTAAACATAATCTTTTGTAGAGCCGTTTTTCCCTCGTTGTTTTTGCAAAGAAATGTGAACGGGGCTTAATTATCTTAAGGACTAATCAATGGGCTAAAAAATGACCAGATATTTTAAATCGGCACAAAAAACTGTACAAGCTTGCACAGCCTCGTTGGATTTGGTCAAGACACGAGGAAATGTGCTCCAAGACCCGCGTTCTCTTCAAAACAGGTGCAAGGGGGTCGTGGAGGGTCTCAGGCCACGGGGTCCCGAGCCCCCCTCAGCCCCATCTGCGAGCAGGAGGGACTCAGGGCCGGGGTGCTCTCGCCGCCGTCAGCGACGAGTCCGTAGCCGGGGACAGTGGCGTCTACGAGGCAGCCCCTCCCAGGTGAGACAGACGCCTTCTGAACGTCCCCGTGATGCTGTCCCAGCTCGGACGAACCTGCGTCGCAGGGCAGGGCGATAAAGCCTTCGTTGGGGACAGACCTGGACTGTCCCTCGGTGTTGTGTCCACTACGAAGTAGCTTGCAGCATTAGGGCAGCTGTACGGGCGACAGGTTTGAATGTCCCACGACGACCACCTGGCTTGAACGGATGGGAGAAAGCATTCGCCGGGGACAGACGTGAACTTTCTCTCGGTGCCGTGTCCAGTCTGAGTGAAGCACAGGGGCCGGCTTCGAGGTTGACTGGTGCCTCTATATTGAAATTGAAAATTCGGCGAGGAGGAGTCGGGCACCCTGGCTGTCGTTTTGGCTCAGAAAGAACTGGGCTGCGTGACTGCGGACGAACAGATGTGTCCTCGTGGTCGGTATTTGTCAATGGCTGTGGTCCCTCGCAAAACTGTTGACACCATTCATACACTCTTGTCTGCAAAATAGTTGCGTTTCCTAAACTCTGCTTGCAATTTTCTCAAAATTTCAGCTAGTTTAGTAATGTTCTTCTTCGCCGGATGATTGATCATGTGCCGCTGCTCCTTAATTACGGACACTTTGGTCGCCACAACAGTTGCAACTGTTGCGCGCTCATTCAATACTTAGTTTTGGGCGAGGGATATTCGAGAAGGATTAGTTTAATGTCCTCCGTAAGTTTCATCGTGCTACACTTGTTTGGCGACTTCTTGCGGATTACAATTTGCAGCCTCGGGGCGGTTGGAACAGTCTAACGTGCGAGGAATATCCAACGGACTCGCCGGTCTTGTGCTTGAATGGGATGTCTGTCCAACCATATAAGCTGCTACTCCCCTCTCCCGGTTTAAACTTCCTGCACCAATACCTCGATTACCTATTATAGACCGACACGCGGAGCGACTCTGTTTACCAACACGCCGCAAGGCCGCGCATGCGCGGTAGCTATGTGGGCAAGAGCAGCCCGGCTCTCCGTGTTTTCGCCATTGCGTTCTATGGCGTGCGCTCGTTGTTGTCGTTGTAGGGACGCTTGTATCTTTATTTGTGCGTCGTATTTCCTGAGAACGTATGTCGTATCCTATGCCCGACTATTTGAGCTCGCTGCCCGAGCCTGAACGGCAGCGGTATCGAAACAAACTGTGCGGTGACGGCGTTGCCTTCGACGATCCGTATGCCGTAAACAAGGCCTGCTGGACTTCCGACGTAAAGTTGATGCCACCGAAGTCGACGGCTCATGTCGTCGTTTATTTAGTTTTTTCGCCAAGCCAGTTCACGGCCGACACGGTGCAGGCGTACAAGTCTCTTGAGGCCTACGATTACTTAGAGTCGGTTTCCGCACTGCCGGCGGGATCAGCAGTCTGTGGGTCTGCGGAAGTGTGTGTATTCATTAATTGATTAAATACACACAGCGTCTTCAAGTCAAGGTATGATATTTTTCCTACCCTCATGACCACAAGGCATGACAAGCAGTAACGCTTTGTCCTTTCTGCAGTCTTGGCGGTAACACGTTACAAGTAACGGCGTTGCCGGTAACACGTTACTTTTTCAATAACCTAGTAACCTACTCGTTATGTTTTCGACACAGTAACGGGTAACATACTTACGTTACTACTTCAAGTAACGTAGTTACGTTACTCGTTACTCCTTCTTAAGTCTTAAAGAAATTACACTTAAATTTTTTCCGTGTTTTAGGCATCAAGCCATGTTTTTCTTGGCGTTTTTTCTCGTGAGTATTTAGGTGAAACCGTAAAACGAGATAAAGTAATTATGTTCAGTTTCTGCACGAACATAATGTTTCTTGAAATATGACATGTATCGTCAAAACTGTAAAATGTGCTAAATCTTAATTTAAAAAATGTAACGCAGAAGTAACGTGCGTTACTTTTATCGGTAGTGGTAACGGGTTCCTTTTATTTTTAGGCAACGTAGCGCGGTAACGCGTTACTTTTATTTTCAAGTAACGAGTAACGTACTTCGTTACTTTTCTCCGGCAACGCCCACAACACTGCCGTTCTGTCGCCGATCCCCTTCTGCTGGGTAGCACGGGCGTAGCGAGCCTCCGACGAGCGCTTGGCCGATGCTTTGTGCGGAACACACATGGGAACAAAATCCCGGTGGTCTCGATCAGACGACGGTTTCCCTGCACATAAGCAAGCCTCGGGACGGAGATTGAAATGGAAGCCGCACTTTCCTTCAAAAAAGTGTTTGCCGCACAAACAGTCGTTCGCGCGAGGCGACGATTCTTTTCGATCCACGGATATTATCCACCTTCTATGCCTTTCAGAGTCTGCCGGGAACTTGTGGAAACTCACTCCGCTACTTTTCTTGTACATTTCGGTGCAATTAACAGCAACACAGCTTCGCGGCATGCTGAAATGCTCTGACGCCCATGCGAAACGTGCGCCCTTTTGCCCACACCCTGCCACACCCCCCGGCTCCGGCGCGATCGCAGCGCCGCCACAGCTCCGTGACGTCAAGCCCGCGTGTCGGTGTATAGAAAGCGACAAAAGTGCTTTGGGAGCTTCGCGTCGGCAAAAACTTTACTCTGTATTACGGGCCTACAAAAGAGCAATAAAAATGCTACGGGAGTGAGTTGACATACGAATTGACAGTTTCTGAACATTACGCTTTGTGGAATTGTGGCCACCATGTCACTCTGGTTACAAGAACGGGAAGTCATCAGTTATGGTTCTCGGTCGTGACAAAAAAACGAAGACATGAGAGTCGTCAAAGGTTTAGACAGCTTGCGGTTACTCTGCCAGAGTATGGCAACGTGGCTACCGTATTTACTCCCAGAATGAACGCACTTTTTTCCCCGAAAAATCGAGGCAAAGTTGGGGGTGCGTTCATTACGCGAGGTAAAATTTTTGTGTCCGTATTTACTCGCATAATGAACGGACCTTTTATTTTGCAAAAATCGACGTAACTTCTTATCTCTTTGTGCGCGGCGCGGCAACTCCAAAACCAAACTGCGATGCGCAAAAAAAAAAAAAAAAAGCCCCTCTCAATGTTTTTTTTTTGCTTCCGTGTTTTTTTTTTTTTTTTCCGCTTTTTGCAAGTTGTTTTGTTTGCCCACGCTGCCCATGCTTTCGCGACCTCGCTGCACCAGGATAGAAAAGTGTGTTCATTTCGAGGGCTTCTCGCTTCTCTTTCCAAAGTGCGACCAGGAGGCGAGGACAGGATCTTCATTATGTGTGCTTTGCTTGGGCGAGGGCTTCTCTGTTTTTCTTTCTTATCTCTCATCTCCTTGCGCGCGGCGCGCGACCCTGGAACTGAACTGCGTCGTTCGAAAAAAAGAAAAAAAGCTCCTCTTTATGTTTTTTCTTTTCTCTTAATTCTGTGGATATATATATTTTTTTTTTTTGCCGTCTTTCGCAAGCTGTTTCGCTTTGCTTAGGCGAGGGCTTCACCGCTTCTCTTTCCTATCTTCTTGCGCGCGGCGCGCAACCCCAAAATCAAACTGCATTAAACAAAAAAATAAGCTTTTTTTTTTTTTGGTTTTGTGGATTTGTTTTTGCCGCTTTTCGCAAGTTGTTTTGTTTTGCTTTGCTGAGGCGAGGGCTTCTCGGCTTCTTTCTTAACTCCTTACGCGCGGCGCGCATCCCAAAATCCAAACTGCGCTAAGCAAAAAAAAAAAAAAATCTTTTTATGTCTTTTTTTTGCTTTTGTTGGATCTTTTATTTTTTTATTTTTTAACGCCTTTTACAAGGCGTTTTGTTTGCTAACGCTGCCCATGCATTCGCGACCTCGCTGTACCAGAATAGAAAAGTGCGTTCATTTCGCGCGCGTGGAGGGAGGGGGTCAAAATTTTGACGTCCGAGTTGGGGGTGCGTTTATTACGCGAGTGCGTTCATTGTGCGAGTAAATACGGTACTTGCCGTAGATGAGATATTTAGCCGATGCAATACCCCTGCTAGCCCAGGGTCTTTAACATGCAACAGATACAATAGTAGGGACAGGCACGTAGCCAGGATTTTGTTTCGGGGGGGGGGCCCGCCCATGACAAAATCCTGTATGAGGGGGAGGGGGGAGAGGAGGTCCCAGCAAAAGGGAAGATTTCGGGGGGCCCGGGCCCCATGGGCCTCCCCCTGGAGACGTGCCTGAGTAGGGATACAAAACAGCACGCCGGTATGACGCTCACCCAGATGGGACCGGGCAGGGGTGATGATTGAGCCCAGGATTCTTGGGTTCTGCAGCGCGAGCTTTCGGTCCACGTGCTCCGAGCTGTGGAGCGTTAACATGCTTGGCCACCGATCCTTCTCAGTTGCAACATAATTGTTACCTCTACAGGCCAGGAGAGGAAGACGACGAAGAAGAGGAGGACGAGGATGACGACGACGATGACGACGACGATGAGGAAGACGACGATCCCCTAGAAAATGCCGAGCTCTCTGGCTGCATCCACCTGCAGTTGAGGTTGAGGCACTGTTCCGGGGACGGGTTCTTGCACCTGGGACTGGAGAGGGCCCGCCACCTGACCCCCGTTGCCAATGGTTCCTCAGTGTGAGTCTCTGTTGCGCTTCTTACGGTTCAAGCCAGGCTTCGGATGTTGGCGAGTAGCGTGCCGAAGAGATCCGCATTTCCCAATGACACTGGCACGCGAGAACGTTTCGGCGCGTGCACCCACAGTAGGAGAACTGCCGACAGACAACAGAATCACTTTCGTGGTTTCACTGTTTGTTGCTAGACTTTACTGCCAACATTTGCGGGCGCTTTGCTTCTCGCTCACAATATTCTGGGAACTGCCCGTAATTCCTCCTCATGGTCGGGACCAGAACAGGCTGTCGGGTGGTCTTTTGCTGGGTCGGGAATAATTGCCACCGTGCCCCCCACAAGGATACAATAGCAGCACCATGAGCAGTGGCATAAACAGAGTAAGGTGTCAAGGTCGAACCCCCCCCCCCCTGCTTCCCCCCCCAATATGAATCGTCCCCCTCTGTCCTGACACACTTCATGCCCAGCTCCACAGCCAACCCTCTTCCTCTTGGAGACCTCAACCCAGCCATGTTCCCCCCATAAAATATTCCTGGCTATGCCACTGGCTCAGAGTACGCTGTGCAGACCACGGCGATTTCCTTTGCCACACTAGTTAGCCACGAACGCAATCCCAAACATTCGCCGACAAACCGGTTGTTTCCTAGCACTGCCCGGGCCACGACGCGCTTGCATCCAATTAGTGAGCTGGTTTCGGCTTGCATAAGGTGGGCACTCTTGGCACCGGTGAGGGTGTCGAGAGTGCCCAGCATGCAGACAACCCCTCGCGCACTTTGCGCCGAAGAGTCATCTGCGGGTGTTCTAAGCTCGCGCCCTCTTCTCGCAGCTGCGTGCGGGCAACCGTGCTTCCCGGGGCCCCGAGTGCGGCTGGCGGTCGTCCCCGTGGCTGCGTCTTCCGCGGAAGGGAGAGGAGGTTGCGGAGGAAGCGGAGGAGGAGGAGTCCCTAGGCAAGCAAGAGCTCCAGCTGCCCGTTGGGCCCCCGCCTGGGTCGGGACAGGTCCTGCAGCTGCAGCTCTGGAGCCAGAGTCCCCACATGGTCCAGGAATGCCTGGTCAGTCTCCATGCCTTCCCAAGGCGTCTCTAGTCAGTGATGGGCTAAGAATGCGGTAGAAGCTCTCCCTCCAACACGCGCTCCATGACTTCTGCTGGGCACTGTGAATGCAACAAAGTGTTATCAGAAGCAGAAAGCTCGCAGTGACCTGTGACCGACTGCTATAGTGGAAACGCCCTTTTCTGTTGTTTGAAGGGGAAGGATTTTGTGGGCTGGTTTCCAAGTCTGCGGGTTCCTACAAGAAACCACTCGATTTCTCGGGAATGTTTTAAATGTGCGACGGTTACGTGGTTGGTGCCATTATGGGTCATGTGCGATCATTGTAACATTGTGGGGTCACGAAACCTCACACTGCCTTTAGTGTCTCATCGTGGTGTCATGTTGTGGTATGTGAAAATATGGTGACCTGGTTGGTGTCAGGTAGTCGTACAACGGTAAATTGAGTAACAGGTCTTCACGAGTTAAGTGGGAAAATATATTTTACCCTAGAAAACACGATTCACCGAGATGAGATAAGAGGCGCAAGACCACGACTGCAGAATGGCAAATGAACAAAGCAAATTGGAAACGATGAGGATGATAATGACGCGCAGCGAGAGGGAAAAAAAAAGTTGTAGCATGCGTCACCAACCGGTAGGACTTCGCAGTACTCAAGTAGCGCTGCCAAACCAAGCCAATCCATGTGCAGCCAACATGGAATCTAAAATGGCGGCTTCACGGTGGTGTTTCCCGCTAAACGCTCGCTACACTTTTGTCCGAAAAATTGAACTCTCAGACTTCAAGCTGTCCAAAACATAGGTTGTGAATATGCACTATTTCTATCGAGTAGGTCACGGTTCCTCGGTTAGTCGGAAATATCAAACAAGTCCGAATTATCGGCTTCCGAAAAATTGGTCGGCGACTGTAATTATACTTTTGCTACGTAAGGTGACAGAATGTGACGGAAAAGGTTTACCTCTTTCCCCACGAGCCAAATGCGGGAGACCCAGTTTCCCTACGTTGCTTTGGGGAATGGAAATTTCCTCAATCATCTAAGGTGAACTATCTGTGCGTGATGCTTTTAGGGCCCTGTACCAGCAACATTTCTTGTTTCTATCTTTCCTGTGCTCGGCGAAATACGAACCAGCTCGCTCGGCTCGAGGTGCCTTTTGTCGCCGACCGGCGGCCGCGTGCAAAACCTCGCAGGGCTGCGGTCAGCTACCCTTGTGCGGCCTGGGACCCTCGGCCGTGTGGCTTCGCTGGCTGGAGCTCCGCCCACCCGAGACCGCTCTGCCGCGAGGGACGAGAGCAGCGACGAGTCCACCGTCATCTCTTCGCGGACGTCCACCCTCACCAGGAGTCCCGGTAGGCTCTCGACACGGAAGTCGTTTTACCCCGAACCAACACTGGCCTTAGTTTTATACTTCCTACATCGCCAACGGGAGGCTAGCACGGGGCTGAGATCAGGTGCCGCGTCGGCGTTTGGTTGGCACTCACATTCACGCAAGTCCTCGCCAAACGCTGACCCAGCACACGCATTTAACCCGTGCCCCACCGTGGCCTCCTGTAGGTGACGTAGAAAAATTGGGCTGTCTCGATCAGCATTTCCCGAGGGGGCTGTAAATGCTCGGCGTTTATAGGACCTCTTGGCACCCCTTTTCGCAGGCACAGTAGAGGCCAGTGAAGGGCACATTGCGGGGGTTTTGGGAACATGCAAAGTCCTTCAGGGGTCGCATCGTGCGGTCACATGACACAGTGGCGTCGCGCAACATTGTGGGGCCACCCGACGTCACGTCGTGCGACGCCGTGACGTTGTACTGTCATGTGACGTTATAGTGCCATGTGGCGTCACTGACCTATATATACCATGCACTTAAAGCGCCTTTGGGACGACGTCGTCGAGGCTACGTTTACGAACATGAAATGCCTAAGAGCTGGTCCTATAAATGCTACGCACTTATTGCAGCACTACAGCCTTGCGATCGAGGAGGTGTCATGCGGGCGCCTGCCTCAGTTTCTTCCGAAGAAGGAGAGGCTAATGAATGGACCTCTTGCTCCGTCGCAGAGATGCGCTGCCGCAGGGATCCGGCAGACGAGCGGGGCGGCCGGCAGTCTCCCTCTCCCCTGGCAGAGGAGGAGGAGGCGGTCTCTCGCTGCGACAAGGAGACCAACACGGAGTGCGTGTTCCTGCCCGAGGGGAGGAGGGGCCGCAAGGGCGTGGCAGGAGACCCGACGGCCGCGCTGCACGGACCTCCGGCGCCGCAGGTCCCCGTCAAGAGGTCGCAGACCTTTGGGCCTGTGGGCCACCGCTACGTCTGCAGGGTGGGCTGGCTTTCCTCCCTTCTCACTCACCCACACTCATTCTCTCGATCATTCTCACTCACATTCTCTTACAGTAGACTCTAATTCACTGAAACTCCAGCCAGCCACAAATTTTGTTTGAATTATCAGAAATTCATCTAAATATGGTGCAAGATAAAATAACGATTTGTCATCTGGATGGCTGCGCATACAAGCAGATTTAATGATTTTTACTACACAGGCCTAATCATAAGCAGGTACTACAGCATGCAAGAAACTTTGATAAAGTGTATGAGATAAGTTATCATAGTTAATTTTGAGGAGGTCCCAAATGTTTTAATGCGAATAGCATTCTTTGGATACTTCACGCACTTTTCGTCTATGTATCTATCTATCTGTCTATCTATCTATCTATCTATCTATCTATCTGGCTATCTAACCTCTTACGCCGTGGGTCGATAAATAAATAAAAAGACCGGCGCCGGCTGGGATTCGGACCGTTGACCCTTTGATCAGCAGGCAGACGCGCTAACCACAGAGCTATGAAGGCAGTCATTCAACGCACTCTAAAGGGTTGTTTATATCTTTACCATAGGACGCGCTTTGCAGCGCTGTCACAGCTGCCGGTGCGTGCGCGTTCCATGCACGAGTGAGCACGGCCGCTAGCTCACCCTCTCCCGCGCTCGGGAGAGGGTGATGTAGCGGTCGCGCTCAGCCTCACGAGAGCGGAATGAGCCCTCGTGCATGGAACGCGCCGCACCGGTAGCTGTGACAGCGCTGTAAAGCGCGTCCTATGGTAAAGATATAAACAACCGTTTAGAGTACCGTTGGTTGAGACTAGCTGAGACGCCAGAAAGTCTGGTCGGTACCATTTTGAGTGTTTGTGCGTATGGCGCGTGCTTTGCTCGCCTTCCTAAGTGACACAAACGCACGTGCTGGGCTGCGGAGATCGTGCGCACGGCTGTGAAAGTGTCAACAAATTTAGAATCGCCTCAAGAGTGGGCTGGCGTATCTAGAGTGTGCCGGCCACCTGACGAACGCGCATAACTCCGTACCGTTTGATGCTATTCGCATTAACGTAGATTATCATTCCCAAAGGATGGGTTCTGCTGATTTTTATTACAGTAATCCCTCGCTATAATGAAATCGCTTTTTTTGAATGATCCATTTTATGGAATTTCAACGAGGTCTCGACCGAAATGCATGCATTTTGAACCAGATTCTTCTAAGTGTATCGGCAGCCGACCACGCTCATTACGGAGGCCGAGGTACCGAAAGCATGTGAGCCTACACGTAGGCGCAAGGAGACCCTCGCTTTCCCTCCCCGTTCTCCACTGAGGCAAACGGGAAACTGGATAAACGGCAAACAAGAAAACGGGTGACGGGAGGCAGATTGCGCAGAGCGCCGCTTCCGATGCCGCGTGCCGATGCGCCGGCACGAGCAGGGAGCAGCGTCCACATTCTGACGCTACTCAAGGTGCCCGCAGTCAATGCTGTCGGAATTGGGTCAAGGGAGCGATGGAGTCCGAAGGAGACCATCCTTTTAGGAGCCCCCGACCGCAAGCGCCTTGCATGCGCGCCTGAGGCATAGACGTGTGTCCTATGGGAGTGTAAGAGTGTTCTCTGATAGTCGCTTAGGTCTGCGAGGTTCAGAAAAGTGGTCGGCCCAAGTCCGAAATCGACAAAGAATTCGACGTTCTGGCGTCGGCTTTACGACGCTGTCCACCGTTTCGAAGAACAAGCAATGCTTACTAGATGGGTTCGAGAAGAGTTTCTCATGCAAGAGAAAGTGTGCCCGCGACCCAAAGATGAAAGATCCCCAATTGCTTCTCACACATAGGATGTTCTGTCCTGAGCATGCTTGCTGAGGTGCAAGATTCCCAGAGCTGCAACAATCCCTATAGGAGTGTGTGCAAACATGTTGAAAACTTGACCGCATCTCCACGTGGTGAATGATGTTGATTGCGGCGAAGCTCTGGTGGTGCTTGTCTGCGTAGACGCTGAGCCGCAGCATGCCGAACCTTTCGTTCGTTTTCATCCATGTCAGAAAGAGAATGTGTGGTATGGTATATACGCATTAGAGCATTTGACCGCAGCGCCCTCTTGTCTATAAACGTTGAGCCAATGCATGCAAAGATTAACGCGATTATATACGCATTTGACCACAGCGCCCTCTACTGTATAGACGTTGGGCGGCTACATGCAACGTTTCATCCATGACATCCCCAGCTCTTGAGTTACTACCACTTCTCAGAGCCCCTACTCGTCCCACAGTCGTGGCCGAGTGGTTAAGGCGATGGACTGGAAATCCATTGGGGTCTCCCCGCATAGGTTCAAATCCTGTCAACTGCGCAAACATTGTTTTTTTTTACACGAGCATGTGAGCTTATGAGCAGGAGCACGAGCACCGGACGCCGGATGCTGGACGCTGGACGGACATACGGACATGGCTAGCCCCTAGGGAGCTTCGCCCCTAAAAGCCACTGGGGATAACTCGATTCGTTCGCGCTTGTCTATGTGGATGCTCCTGTTATTTCTGCCACGTATGCTGCGATCGTAAACCTTGCGTGCGGCCAGGACACAAAGTGACGTCGGAGAGGCACCTTGCGAAACGCCAACAACTGCGGAGACTCTAAACATTCTACAGCGGCTTCGAAACAAAGTGGAGTGCAGCGGCAGGGACAGCGTTCTTGCTATGCCTGGAGCAGTTGAGGAGAACTCATGCCCGGATGAAATTATCGGCAAACTCCACTTAATTACTTTTTTTACTCGGTAAAGCTGGCGCAAGTTGTTCATAACCAAGGTTTGTTTGATTAAATATACGGTCAGTGTGTTCTGCAGTGTCCACGTCCACCTTCAAGGCTCCTGTTGGCTTTTTTTTAAGGGGGGGGGGCTCTCACTTTTATTGAATTATTGCTTATACCGAATCTTTTTGCCGTCCCGTCGAGTTCGTTATAACGGGGGATTATGTATATTGCTCTTCCTAGGTGCATTGCGCACTATATTTCGACAAAAACGTAAAATCTTTGCGTGTAGGAGACATAATACAACATTTATTATTAGAAAACGCCGTCAGACAGCACCTCCTGGTGTCCGCTCCAAGGCGCAGAAAGAGGGGAGTGTCATGACCTTTTATTAAATTTTAAATAAGGAAGTCGGCCACCCATGAGTGTAATTTGGTTTTTTATTAGGATGCCTAGAGCCCGTAGATTCTCTATAAATAGACAATCCCAGAATCCACTTTAAATTATAACATACTGTAATATCCCGAGAGATGCCCCACCCCTGAAAGGCAACCCACCCCTATTTTCGGCTTGATTTGCTATTTTCTTTTAAACACCGAAAGATAGCCCACTCCTAGCAATCGTAGTGTTTGGATCAATGATGACCTTGGTGTAAATGCATCTAGTTAGCTGTGGCGGGGCATAAGCGAACATTGCTGACTGGAAAGTACAGTCGTCTTTGCCTCATTGCCCCTCGCCGCGGTAACAAGATTGACAGAGACACATAATCTAAAAATAGCATCTTTTCAACTTTTCTTGATGACACATCGAAAGTTAGCCCACTCCTTATTTTCACCAAATTATCTCTCGATTTTAGATGGTCTATCACTCTAAATTTTACAATACTAGAAAAAAAAAATGCTTTTTTTCTTTCATATTTTTGTTCTGTTTTATGAAGGGTTGCGTTATATTTGTTGTTTCTTTCCATAGGTGTTTGATAGAGGTGTCATACTGCATGTTTCACTAAAAACTGGCCATTACCATTTTTGGATTATTGCTTCATTCAGCAGGTGCAGTTTGTAAAAGTATGTTTATTTCACATCCTTTTATCAACTCAAGGCCACGAATATACCTTGCAGATTTTATACAAACGAGGCTAACAGCCTAAAAGTTTTCCTTTGGGAGCGGTATCCTCCCTTGAGAGGGGGCCGGTTTCGTTAATTGTTTTCCCATTGCACATTTGGTTTCGCAGTTGAATCGCAGCGACAGCGACAGTGCCATGCCATTGTACCGGAAAAGCGGTCCCTTCCAAAGGAATGCAATGGAACGCAGAAGCCTGCGCTGTAAAAAGGTAATGGATCAGTTTCATTTCTCACTGTTTCTTCAATCAGCATTTTTTTTTCTTTCATTAGTTTTATAGTAATTCAGTCATCAAATAGCAAGTTATGACTAAAATGTCTCCTATGATTCAATGTGTTCAGTAAGAATGTATTACCGTAAAAACCCGCATATAATACGAACCCGCGTATAATACGAGGCATGATGTGAGGACAGCGAAAAGAAAAAAAAAGTTTTATCCGCGTATAATACGAAACAATTTAAAGACCGTGAAAATTTTCCGCGTAAGATACGACCCAGGAAGTCTTAAGCAAAACGTTTATTTGCGTCGTAATTGAACCTTAATCACTGTCATCACGTCCATCAGCCTCCTTGTCCGACGCCTCCTTCCAAAGGCAGTCGTCTTCAGTGCCTTCGAGCGCATTTAAAGTCCCGCACTTTTTGAAAGAGCGAGCAGCGAGCGACAAGCGTGCGCCGACGCGGTGAAAACCTGGCGCGGAGCATAAAGTTAGCAGCCCGATGTCGGCTCCGCCAAAGTTCTCTCGCCTTCTCTTGCAGCAGCTCGATGTTTACAGAGAGGCGCGAGGTGCCGTTTCACGTTGCTCTTTCACAAAGTCGCTGAAACTTGCCTCGACGTCGGCGAACACGCCATTCTTTGAGCCTCTAAAGCTTCCTCTCGTACCGTTGCACGCGAACAGAGCTTGCTTTTGTCGTCTCCATCCGCGGATGCTGCCTTCATTTACGGCGAATTGTCGTTCGGCAGCACTGTTGCCGATGTCTTCCGCAACCAAAAACAACTTTTCTTGTGAAGGCAGCCGAGCAATGATTTCGCGCCGACGCCATTGCCTAGCCTGACTGTGCCGTGGACGGATGGTGGCGTCTCGGACATTGCGATTTTAATGATGATGATAGCTGTTTTGAACGCCATATTGCTTCGAAACCGAAACTACGTCGAACTGCGTTAGATCGCGCCTCATCGAAGCTGAAAATTGTTGGGACCCGCGTATAATACGAGCTGCAAATTTTAGATGGCAAAATTTGGAAAAAAACCTCGTATTATATGCGGGTTTTTACGGTAATGGAAGTGAGATTGTAGTTTGTGCGAGCAATGTGTACTATGTTCTGTTGATCACCGAGATTTTCTTGTTTTTTTTTCCTTCCTTTTAATGTACTTGTCTTGCCACATAAAGGTTTGTGACACCAATGTCGGGAGGAATCGCTCGATGGAACGTAATCACTATAGGTTATGTGATCACTCAACTACTGCAGGTGACGTGGGATCCACCACAATTACGTGTGATCACAGTACATGGTGATTAATTGGGTCTTCATCACGTGACACCCTGGTGACGCATGGGACCACTGTCACGTCAAGGGTGTTGCGCGACCACCATCCGTCAAACTCGGTGGGAAAAATTATAGGAGGACGCTTAAACTTTGCCTTTAAGAGTGGAACGCGACAGCTACATATAAACCCCCGCTCGTTCCCAAGCCATGCAAGCGTGTCCGCGTGGCCTAGTTGGTAGCGTGTCTGGCTCGCAACCAAAGGGTCGTGGATTCGAATCCTGTCTTTGCCTAAAATTCTTCAATTGTTTTCTGTAAGGTAAATGGATTAGATTATAAAGCGAAATCATTTGAGACATGCGGCGACATTTAAATCACATTACGTGTCATGTTTCAATCACTTTCCTTTATGCGTGATGTCACGTGAGTGTTGGGGGTTGTCTGAAATTCCCGCGCGAGGTCACGTGGCTGTGACGTCGCGACCCTATCGACCTATCGGGATTTTCCCAACCCGTGCCTCCGACGCCAGCTTTTCAGCGACACGAGCTCTTTAAAGCTATCGCTTTAATATGTATCGCACTATAAAAGCCCGTTCACGCATACTACACCGCAGTGCTAACTGAGCACTATAGACCACAGCTCTGACTTTGTGCTGTGTCAGCGCTCTGATGCACGTGGCTTCACCTTTCCTGCTCACACACAGAGTCGAGTGCTAACCCAGCTCTGAGTCAGGGTTCACACACACTACACCACGGAGCTACCTCGGCGAGTCGGCACTGGAAGTAGCGCCGCCTTCGTGCTATGTTAGAGATACAGTGCTGGGTCAGCGCTAAGTTGCGTTCAAGTCGGCACCACAACAGTGCTGTTTCCGGTGTGATTTAGTGCTGCGATGTAGTGTGAACTGGCATTCAGCGCTGGCAGTATCACTGATGTAGTGCTGACAGCGTTATCATAGTGCCAAGATACACGTACGAACCGGCTTTAAAAGGAGCAAATTTCCATGGTCTCCGATTGGCTTCAAAATTGTCTGAACATATTGATAGACAAAGGTATTGAGTTTAAAAAATTTGGTTCTCGTCGCTTTTTCAAATTGTTTGGCTCTACTGGCAGCACTGAAAATGTGACAACAGATGTTGTAATTTGGGAATTACATCTTGTTCCTGATTAGGTACAAGTTTGGTGGTGTGAAATGAATACTGGAAGAACTCACTCCAGCAGATAGAAAACAAAAGAAAAGGATGTGTTTTGTCTATTAGACTGCCTGCTCGACCCAGCAAGTTTTACAGTGTGTAATGTCATGTCCGTGAAAGGTACGAGGAAATTTGAATGCTTGTTTTGACGCTGCCTTCAGTTGCCGTTTTCTCAATACATAGCCAGTATAAATTCAGAGGCAATAGATAGCATGCTGGGCAGAGTTAATTAAGCATGGGTGTTCCAAAATATGGCCGTTCAGGTAGCTCGATACACTGCTGCAACACTCCTTTGGCGGCCCTTTCGGCCCGGAGCAGAGTCGTCTGCCGCTCACTGCGACGGCCCGTCCTTGGGGAATGCAGGCGGCAGCGGCGGCGCAGGCGGGGGTGCAGCCCCAAGCGGCCACAACGGCGGTCGGACCTCGCTGGACCTTGCCCTGGACCTGCAGGCTTCTCAGACGAGCCTCCAGTTGCTCCAGCAAGACCTCACGAGGCTCCGGGAGATGAAGCGGCGCCTAGAAGACACGAGGGCAAGGGGTGCGTCTGCATGCGCCTCTCCGCGTTGGGCACCTTTCGTTCCGTGGCGTTTATGGGACAAGCTCTCGGGGCTTTCGCTATGCTCTGGGACGTAGCCTCCACGACATCGCAGTGTCACGCAACACCATGGCACATTGTGATGTTACGACAAGTCACACTGTGACATCACATGGCATCACATGGCGCTTGACGGCTTTATGTACTCGCAGAATCGTGGAAACGTGCCCTTCAGTGGCCTGCTTACTGTGCCAGCAAGAAGATATGCGCGAAGAGGCGCTATCAATGCTACACATTTAGAAAACCTTAGCTACATGCCAGAGACAGCTAATATCTTTTACTCTGCAAACTGGGGAAAAGTATTGGAAATTACTGTGAAATCCCATAAGGGCGCCCTCCCCCAAGAGATCACCCATCCCGTTTTAGCTAAATATCCGTAAGGTAGTGACTATTGCGACAACCGCTTTCAAAATATTTGGAAATATTATTTTGACATTCGTGACGCCACTCTCTGAAGACGCGAAAACATTTTCAAGGTCATTGTTATGTCTTCCGTCAAAATATTTGTTTCTTCTTATTTTAACATCTCAAACAGAACTTTGGAGCTTCGGAGTTCAAACTGAACGGTGATTGAAAGTGGAGGTCAAACAAATATCATCCTGCTTGCAGGCGGCGTTGCAGTTCAACGCGCACTTTTCGAAAAACAAATGTGCAGTCGACTGCTGTTTTTATGACCTTCTAAGTGATGTGGACTGCGAAAAACTTCTCAAAGTACAACATCAGCTATCGGGCCGCGCTAATATTCACTTGGTTGTGCCCAACATTACAGAATGTGGCACCGTTGCTTTTCACGATTTATTTCACGTCCTTATAAAGAAAGAGCTCAATCTCGTGTCGTAAAATTTGCAGTTGATTCAAAAATGCGTGTATCTCGTACAACCGTGCCAGAACCTTTGTTCGTTCGCACCGGTCAAGAATCATCAAGGAGACAATGTTTGCATTCATCACTTTTCATTTAACGTCCAGATTGTTTCGTGGTTAACCCGCTCGTTATACACGAACCAAACAGAAAATCTAAACTAAACAATGAACTCACCAAACCCGGTTAAAAACAAGGCGGAACCAGATGCAAAGCGAAACTGCACCGTACTAAGACGCGCCTGCACAATATGAAGGCACAAAAAGTGTGCTGAATTTCTGTGTTACGTAGTGTACGCACTTACATGTGTTGCGTACAGGCAAGGCAGAGGGATATTCAGCTGGCCCTTGTTGTAGATTAAAACTTCTAGGTGAGACGTGTGCCGAAATGACATGCTAGAGCTCAGTACATCGCTGCCGGGCATGACAGGTCTGAAATTGTCAACTGTCTAGCCACTTCCACACACACACTGAATGAGAGGTTTCTACTGTATTGTTTAAGAAAAACACCAATAAACTGAGGCTTCTTTTTTTTTTTTTTTGTCTGCTACTGAAATTTGACACCAAATTTATTGAAGGCCCCGAATTCGAAGACAAACAACTCTGAAAACGGAGAACCCTTGTCATGCAGAAGGGACGAAGAGATGCTGTTGTTGTTGCAGTGTAGCTAATGAACGGCATGAGTTCTGCATGCATCTCTTTCTACGACGACGTAGTGACGATTGTGCAAACCTTTCGAGACGTGCGACAGCTTGAAGATTTGCCATCTGTTCTCGATCGTGACGGTCTGTATAACTGTCCTCGTTTGCCGCAGGTGAAACCGAAGTTCCGGCGTGGTTGGCAGACGACGAGCAGTTACGCCAGGTCCTGGCCGCCGCGGATCGTCAGGTGCGTTTTGTTCGAAGTTTCGAGAGGACTCCGCCGTTAGCGTTAGAATATTAAAATCTGGAAGGTAAGCGCGCGAGTCCTGGTTATGGGCATCGTTGGAGTTGTGTGCTTTGGCAGTTCGTCACAAGTACGAATTCAAACCAACTTTCAGAACTTCGAGAAAGTTTGCTGGAACGACGCTTGAAGATTGAGGTACAAAATTCTATCGTGACTTCACCGTGACAAAACTGTGACGGGGGTTTATTTGGCTGGAGTGACCCTTTTATGCGGTAGGAGTAAAGCCGACTTTCAGTCCACTTAACTTTTTTGCGAAATGTGTTTCTTGTATATAACTGTGAGGATTAAAGCGCCAAAAATACAGTGGCCAAATAGAATGCACACACACCAAGTGTTTGGTGGGTACGTTCTCTTCTACTCGGCCGTTGTTTTAGGCACTTTAATCTAACAGTATGCAATGTCAGCTAACTTAAAAAAAATCTGAACTCTCAAAAACTTAATTTTTTTTTAAGATCTTGGATAAGACATGTATATCACAAAGTGGAGAGTCCCCTTCATTCCCACAACAATTTAATGCAATATGGGCGATTCCGAAACATGTTTTTAGATGCGGAGCATCTCTTGCTCGGGTCTATGTCCTGCGGCTTTGTAGTCCGCACTCATACTACGCACGCGAAACTCTCCTCCTTCCCCTCTCCAACAGCTGCGCGCTACTCTCTCCGCCTCTCTCTCTACCAGCTGCGTGCACTGCGCGTGCGTTCGCTTCTACTCACACTGCGCACACACGTGCAACTCTCCTCCTCTAGTCTCCTCTCCTTCAAGTGTGAAAAAAATAAACGGCGAGTGGCGAGCGTTCCAAGTTTCTCTGCCGCGAGCCGCGACGAAGGCTCGCGTAGGATGTAACGCTAGGGCAGTCTGTGGCGCCATCTCTCGACGTCAGCACGCAACTGACTCTTTCCTCGGAACCAACACGATGCTCCGCATCACCCCATGGTTTCCCTCGGGAAGATGGTGCATTTTTATTTCAAGGTCGACGGCTCGACCTTGAAATAGAAGCGCGAAGAAGGGTCTTATTGAGACACTAGAGAAGGAGGAGGAATCGCGTCAAAGGCCAGAAAACCGGCTCTCCTCACTTATATCCTCGTCGTTTAGACGGCGACAGGAGCAACTGACCGTGCATCGCTTTAACCGACCGTCGTCTGCTCCGCAGGCCACCCCGGCAGACGGTGGAGGAGAAGAAGACCGAGAAGTTGCTCAAGAAGACGTCGAGGGAAATATACCGGTTGCGCAAAAGCCGCAAAAAACAGCCGGACATGGCTTTCTTCAGGTGAGTGTCTTGCCCACTCTGCTTTGTTCATCGCCAAATTCCTTCAGTTCCGCCCCTATAAGCATTCCACTCGTGCACTCCGCCGTCGTAGAAGCCCGTTCACAGATGCACCGCTGCACTATTAGTCGGCTCTAAAAATAGTTTGGACCTTGCTGATGCTGTGCTGACTTTACCCCATGGTAGTGATACCCTATGTTAGTAATACAGTGCTGGGTCATTGGGCAGGCACCAGTGCACTGCGCGCGCAGACTCGCAGCAGGGTTGTTGCACGTGCAGGAAGACCGCTGTTTCCACAATGCCTGGCAGCAGACTGGTCCATTGGCGACGTGCGAAACTAAAAGCATCACCGTGGTCGGGGCAAAGGAAGCGCGTGAATAATTTTGACAAAGCCTTCTTCCCTGGAAGCTAATAAATATGACGCCGTGCAGATTCGCAGTTACAGTTGAACCTCGATTTAACGAAGTCATCGGGACCCGCTAATTATTTTGTTAAATCGGGAACTTCGTAAAATGGAGGAAGGGAGACCTCGCGCATAGGTTGCGCAGAGAATCCAAATTTGTTCATTAAATCGGGAAATTTGTAAAATCGGGTTTCGTTAAATCGAGGTTCAACTGTATTCATATGTTTGTGCTACAACCACCAATGTTACTAGATCAACTCAGTCGCGAAACTTGCGCAGAGGAGGTACACCCCCTCTTCCCCTCCAGTTTGTCACTTATCGTTCGAAGCGCCATCTAGAGGCTGCATTCCAAAACTGCGCTTTCCATAGTGGAGAGGCTACATTACAGAGGGTCTCCGTCTGCTCGATCGGGATCGCACGGTTTATGGACCGCATTTGTAATAGGAGCTGCGAGCAGGTGACGAACGCGTCCGCCTTTCCGCCCGTTCTCCTGCTTGCCGCCCAAAACCGCAGCGCACGCGCACTTGCGACAACTCTCTGCCGGGGGCGTCCGCGCTCGAATTGCAAACTATCATCCCCATGGTTTGAGATAGATCCTCTCTACTTCTGAACTCTTGATTCCATTGAGTACGGTGAAGCACCATCTAGACGCCGTGCTTCGAAATTCGCATGTTCAGTAGAGAACACTAGTTACTGTAGGAGCCGTCTCCAGCGCTGTGGCGTGTCAAATGACGAGAGGGAGGGGGTACTGCTCGTGGGAGCCGGGTCTGCGGGCAGTTCCTTAACTGTGCCCATCTCGTACGTTGGCCGCTGCTTAGTGTGTCACGTGTCGGCGATATTCAAGTCACGGCATCGCCAGCACAAGTTCACACATTAAAGGAATTGTGCAGCGACTTTAACGTTGAAAGAATTGGCATCTTCTACTTTTGACATTGTCCATCTTGTCACAAAGCACAGAAAACACACCTCCTTCCTTCGAAATGTTGCAATTCCGCCGTGCAGTCGCGAGGCAAAAATTAGAATATTCCCCGACCTGCAGCCACGAGCAGTGGCCATAAGAACCACGCGGCATGATGTCAATGGGGGTCTTGTAGAAAGATAGCAAGTTGTGCGAATACCTGCTCGATAAAAGGGAACTTTTCTATAAATCTTGTCGTTCCAGCATAAATATAAATGCGTCAAAAACCTGATATCATCGACAAAACTTTTATTATATGGAGTTTTAGTGGCGCCATCTATCCTAGGTCCACAAAACCGTCGGCTCTGTCTGCTACCGCGAACAGCCGCCAGAAACCGTAGGGGAGGGGGACAGGGCTGGATGTGTATGGCCGGACCCGGATGAGACTTTCCTCCTTTCACCATATTGTTCGTGCTGTGCCCGCCAGTGAGTTGTCAGCTGTCACGAGCCGATGAGTTCTCGCTGCTCACTGATGGCTCTAAAAGAGAGCTCCTCGGGAACCCCACGTCACAGCACGCGTGACTCCGGAAGATGGTAAAAAAGTTGAGAGGTGCCGAAACCTCAATCTTTGTCCATCTTCAAAAAATAAAAACTAGGACATGCAGGCAAAAGCGGGTTTTTGTTCTTTACTTCAGCAAGGTCAAGACACCAACTTCCCGATTATTTAAGCAAAGCACTGAGACCGTTGCACAGCTCCTTCAAACTTAGTCTCGAAAAATTCAGCAGTGCGGAGGAGGGGCTCTTCTGGTTTGTTATCAGAAGGCGCCATTGTATGTTTGTTGCTTTTTGTTTTTACGGGCTGTTCTGCACATTCTTCTTTTTTTATCAGCCTTGCATCGTTTTTTTTTTTTTTTTTGCATAGTGTACATTACACAAGCAAAAACTACCGCACGAGTCAAACCAAGCGAAATAAATCGGTTTACACGTGGCTCCTCCCGTTTCCGTGCAGGGAGAAAATGGCGTTTTTGACAAGGGCGCAGTCTTCTGTACCCACGCTGCCCCCTGAGTCGGAGGTCACAGAGACACCCACCGCCGCCGCGTCGGCCACCCCGGCAACACCGCGGCGCTACGAATACACGGTGGACCCCGTGTTCGGAGTTCAAGTGTGACGACGACGCCACCGCGTGTGCCTCCATCGCGGCCGACCTCGCGGCCCGTCCGATCAAACGTGCAGTCCCTGTTCCCGAAGGCGGAGCAGACGACGCACCAAGTGCCTCGCTCCGTTCTTCGGAGCTTGCCCTACGTACCTGAGACCTCTCGGCCGCCGGCCGCTCACGGCTACGGCTCTGCCGCGGCGCCTTAAATCGAGCCGTGCCAAGCCTCGTCCAACCGAGCCGGGCCAACGGCGCGTGGGAAGAGACTCTCCTGGAAGGGGAACAGCAGCCCGGCTGCATTTCCTGCGTGTCTTGTACCTCTTTACACCGCTGAAGAAGCTACTTCTGCCGACGTGCCTCCTGTAAATTATTTTGAATGTTTTTTTTTTCTTTGTGATAAAGTACAAAAAAGGGACGTGTGGTGTGTCTTGTGGTGCGTGGCAACTGATTATTGTTGCCTTTCTTTTCCCCTTATGTAGTGCTTGCGATCCAAACCAGATGCCAAAGTTTCAGAACTAACCGTTATCTCAGTCAAAAGTTGTGATTTTCTGAAAAGTAAATTGTGGCCCGTTTTTGACAACTGGCACTGTTCAGCTTCATGCATTTGAGAAGTTTGTCTGCCGCCATTTTCCCATTGAAAATTTCGGAAAATTACTTATAACTCTTGAATAAGATAATGGTTCATTCTGGAAAGTTTGGCATCTACTTCAAACGACTAGGCGACATTTGCGCGGAAAATGAACGTTCGGCGATGCCTATTTCGATTTGCGGTGAAAAATCTCTTTCAGCCTTTCCACTGGTGAAGAAGGAAGACCAGCGAAGCTGTACTATGGTGGGAATGATGCAATGGCCGGCCACAAGTCTGCAAGCCAGACTGGAAAGGCTGGAAAGGTTGCGCCATCTATGGGCGATGGCGGCAACCAGACAGCTGGTTGTCTGGTTGCTGCCGTCGCTCATAGATGGCGGTAGCTGTCCAGAGTTCCGTGTCATTTGTTTGCTGATGGACATGATACTGGGGAAACTAGCCCTTAACAGCTCCGCTTTAAAAGACTAAATATTTTGGAGGGGGGAGGGAGAGGGGGGAACACCCTGTACAAACAGCTTAATGACACAGACAGAGTAAAAGAAGACTGATGGAAAACAGCACTTTTGTCTGTCACTCTTCTTTTGCCCTGTCCGTGTCATTGCACTGTTTGGTCGAATCGGATGCCCAGTAGCAATTGTAGGTAGTTTTTCTGATATCTTTCAGGCTACCAGGACTCGGCATTTTGCAAATTCAATCCGGCAAATATTTGACAAGTAAGTTCCGAAATTATATGGAGGCTGAAGATGCTGCATTTGGTTGCAACATTTTAACATGATCATATTAAATATATCATATCGTCGCAAAGCATTGCATGGCTTCATTGCGAAATATCACAAGACGAAGGCAGCAACTTTTTAAACTATACTCTGCGTCGGCTTTTTTCTGCTACATTTTCAGGGCTACCTTAGTTTCCACAGCCCCCCACTGCTGGCACCACTACATTGCTTTGTCTTTCATCTTATTTGCGTGTTCTTGTTCAAGTTGGTTTGAGGGTACCCCAGGAACTACGCTAGCTTTGACAATAATAGGGTGGTAAGCTGGGCTAGCTTGTAAGCTTTGAACATGGCTAAACTCAGCAAAATAATATAGGAAACTGTAGATGAGTACAAGAATGCATGTAGGACAGACTGGACGGTGTATTAATGATGGGCTATGAGAGCATAACCTGTATCTTAGATCAACTGGAGGGTTCATCTATTCCTGTACTGTCAAGCTTGTTCTTGCAACCCAACTCTGGCTAGTAACACTATTATCGGTCGATGTAAGGAAAAATCATGAGCCATTCCACTCCGAAGGTGGATGACCAGCGAAGTTGTTAAGCACTGGACACAGACGTGACAGAATTTTGAACTAAGGTACGAACACATTTATTGTCTTGATCGGGGGTCATCATGACGAAAGGTGTGCACACACATGTCGAGGACTGTCACTGCCCCGAAGAGCAGGAGGAAAAGACGCTAAAGCCCCTTCGTGTTTCAAAAGTAGCGCAAGGTGCGTCGATGCACGAGGCACGTCCAACGTGTAGCCCTTGGGAAGATCATGGCGGCACAGCGCAGCTTAGAACTAGATTTCAGACGCCATGTTCTTCCCAGAAGTGGTACGCAGCACGTGTCTCGAGCATTTCCACAACAATAAATGGCGCCACTTTTCTCAGGATAGAGGGGCTTTACTAGATGCTAAAGTTCTTGTATAAGGCTCCCTACGGGAGCCAGAGTTGCTCGTCTGTTTTCAACATGTCGCCGCGCCGCTATTCACCGAGATTCGATCACGTGAGGAGCCGGATCAAGTGCCGTGCAGGAAAGTAGACGTTGCACGCGCCCCGCCGTACGTACCCCTGCTTTTGAGCGCGCTGCGCGCCTCGAACGCGCGGTGCAGTTATTCGCCGAATTCAGTCACATGAGGAGCAGGATCAACATGCTGTGCAGGAAAGACGGCGCTACGGGGTGAACGCGCAACTCTGGCTCCCGTAGGGAGCCTATAGAGGAACTGTACTAGATGCCCGACGGGACTGCCACCCGGCGGAAGGAAAGGAAACTAGGCATGGAAGCACTTTGACCGACGACAAAGAGAGGGCGGTGTGAGCCCTCTCAGAGTTTTACAATGAAGCTGTTATACGCTAGGGTCTGGGAAAAATGCGTCCTCAAATGTTGACAGAAAACTCCCCATTGGTCATGGCAAGTATGAATAAATAAAAACATAGAGGGGGCAACCAGCGCGAGTCAGCCTTCCTTGGCATTATTAGATGGTGAGGTCCTGATCCCTTGTTATCATCTCCAGGCCTCGTCCTCAAGGTCGTCCTAAATGTCATCCTTGAGGTCATCCTAGGCATCGTCCTAGAAGTCATCTTTGAGGTCGTCCTAGAAGTAGTCTAAGAGGTCGTCCTCAAGGTCATCCTAGAAGTTGTCCTTAACGTTGTCCTAGAAGTCGCCCTCGAGGTCGTCCTCAAGGTCGTCCTAGAAGTCATCCTTGAGGTCGTCTGAGAAGTCGTCCTGAGGTCGTCTGAGAGGTCATCCTCTAGGCGTCGTCCTGGACGTCCTCGAGGTCGTCCTAGAAGTCATCCTCGAGGTAGTTTTAGAAGTCTGAGGTCGTCCTAGGTGTTGTCCCTGAGCTCGTCCTAGAAGTTGTCCTTGAGGTCGTCCTAAAAGTCGTCCTTGAGGTCCTCCTAGACGTCGTCCTCTAGGCGGTCCTCTAGGCGGCGTCCTCGAGGTCATCCCGGAAGTCGTCCTTGAGGTCGTCCTAGACATCATCCTCTAAGCATTGTCTAGACGTGAAGATAACAGCTTTGCTGGTCCTCCATGTTCACGTGAAGTGAAAGGGCTCTACGATTTTTTGGTTGACGCACACAATAAATTCACGGAACCCTAGCTATAGACAGCTTCGCTGTAAAAAACCCTCCAGAGAAATTTATGGGGCATCTATTATACAAGGTTTGGGGGATTGCTGTGTGAGCAAGCCTTCAGTAGCACTATCTGAAGTATAGTTTTTAAATGAGTTCAGGGTCTGTCCCATTTCCTGTATTTTTCTACAGTTTCCTTTTCTTTTCGCTGATTTTATTCATGTTTAATAATAGCCTTGACATCGTTTCACAAAAAAGTTGATACTGATAATTTGGAATAGAGCAGCTGTATAGATCTCCTTTGCATCGCTTATCACCCTGGCGAAAAATGCCAAGTGACAGCTGTGGACGTATGCATAGCGTTCGATATACTGCACAGCAGATCAACAGCACATGCTCAGGAGGCATTTCATAGCACAGAAGACAAAGATAGTAGTGCACTAAGGGCAATTTTACAGCGAAGCTGTTAAGGGCTAGTTCCCCCGAAAAATTAGGGTGTGTGTATGTTTATAGAGCCTAGAACTATAGTCAGCTGCCTCAGTGGGTGACTTGTCTCCCAGCTATAGATGAGAAATTTAGCCAGTGCAGTACAACCGCTAGCTTAACGTCCACCACGCAGTAGCGATACACGACCGCACGCCAGTACGATACTCATCCAGATCGAAACGGACAGGGGTGGGGATTGAACCCTGGGTTCTGCAGCGCGAGCTTTCGCTCCACGTTCTCCGAGCCAGTGTGCGCTAGCCCACTCGGCCACCGATCCCCCATAGTTCCCCCACTATCCTGTCCGGGGACAATCCTCCACTATCATGTCTGCGGACAATCAAATGTTGACAGAAAACTCCCCACTGGTCTTGGCAAGTATGAATAAATAAAAACCATAAAAGGGGTCAAGTATGAATAAATAAAAACAAAAAGAGGGGTCAAGTATGAATAAATAAAAAGAAAGGGGGCAACCAGTGTGAGTCAGCCTTCCTTGGCATTATTAGATAGCGAGGTCCTGATCCCTTATCATCATCTCTAGGCATCGTCCTTGAGGTTGTCCTAGAAGTTGTCTGAGAGGTTGTCCTAGGCGTCGTCCTCTATGCTTCGTCTTCAGAGTCGTCCTTGACGTTGTCCTCGAGGTCATATCCTAGAAGTTGTCCTAGAAGTTGTCCTCGAGGTCGTCTTTGAGGTCGTCTTAGAGGTCGTCCTATAGGCATCGTCCTCGAGGTCGTCTTTGAGGTTGTCCTCGAGGTCGTCTTTGAGGTCGTCTGAGAGGTCGTCCTATAGGCATCGTCCTCGAGGGTCGTCTGTGAGGTTGTCCTCGGGGTCGTCCTTGAGGTTGTCCGAGAGGTAGTCCTAGGCGTCATCCTCGAGGTCGTCCTTGAGGTCGTCTTAGACGCCATCCTCGAGGTCGTCCTTGCGGTCGTTCTCTAGACGTCGTAAAGATAACAGTTTCGCTAAACCTCCATCTTCACATGAAGTGGAAGGGCTCAACAGTTTTTTGTTCAAAGCAGAGCATCGCAGTACCGCAACAGTATGCCACTGTGTATTATTTAGAGCACAGCTCTTAGGTGCCAGTTTCCAGCTTGAGCGGCGTCGGCGCGCGTTGCATTATGGGAATTATGCAAGTGGGCGGAACCGCGCGTTGTGTTATGGGAAAATTTCCCCGCTAATCGTAGCGGAAAACTTTTCCCGCCAAATTTAGCGGAAAAATTTCCCCACTAAATTTTGTGGAAAACTTAGTGAAAGTTTTCCACTAATTGGGAGGTGGAGCAATAGAGGAGGAGAGAAGGGGGAGGAGGGGCATACCCACCCACCCCTCCTCCTCAAGAACTCTTAAAAATTATTAGATCTTTTATTATATATCATTATTTTTTAATGAGTGCAAAAAACATTGTTCCAATGAAAAGCATGCTAAAGCATCATCGAACACCACTCATCATTCATGAAGTTCACTACGTGAACAGCAAAATTTAATCGGCGCGCAAGTATGGCGCAAGGTGCGTGAGTGCACGAGCGCCCGTAACTTGGACTTTGATGCTGATAGAAAAGCGCGAGCAAATGAGCCTGATAAGAATCAAAGGGACATACGGTTACTAGCTCAATGTGATTATTATTTAACTCAGCTGTGTAACTCCGCTACAGAAAAGGACCACTTCGTTTGATTACAAGAGGGCGCACGCTTCGCATTAGAAGACGTTATCATCATCGACGAGTCTTCAAATCTACCCAAATGAATCTGAGTTACTCTAGAGCACTATATAGCTCCTTCGGAGCAGAGTAGCGCAGAGCCGTTTATACTGAGAGAGTTTGGCCTTCTTAACGAGATTTTGACAGCCTGGCAACCACAGCAGCGTAGTCTGACAACCGGGGATGACTACTTCCGTCCGCCATATTGTGGCTCTGACTCATAGGAACTCTACGCGATTTCTCAGGAATGAACAAGACAAAGAAGCAACGCCATATTGTGTTACCGCGAAATCCGCTTGTTCTAGCGGCCAACAAGCTCCGCCCATTGGCCAAACTCTCTCAGTATAAACGGCTCTGGAGTAGCGCAATCTAGTAGAACGCCATCTCTCGGCGACTAGCGGCGAACGCCCGGAGGTTCCAACTCCGGTCAGAAATGCATGGGGAACGTGAGAAAATCGTTGTTTCTTCAATGTTGTGGAGATGTACGGAACGGCAATAGTTTTTTACATAATAAAGGAACATTTTAGAATCATTTGCGCTGAGTTGTGTGCCAATTAAGGACGTAATTTCTTTTAAAAATTGCACGAGCGGCATCATGCAGCAGACGACGCGGCGACGTCACAGCGTCCACGTGACCCACTCCCACCAACCCAAAGAGCCCATCTCCGCTGCCTGCAAAAATCGTCTGCTTCAAACGCCATTGCCTTGGAAATTGCCTTCTCAAAATTTGCACACGCATCCGATATCATTAAAACTTTGATAAAGTGTTTAGTGCTTTACCAACTTCACGGCAGACTAGTTTTGAAAAGTGTGAACTCGCCGTTTATTTTTTAATTAGCCGTGTTGCGTCGATCTCCATGTATTCTCCCATAGGGCGGGCCGCCTCCTGGAACCCTGAGTACCACGTGACTCGCACCGAGCTGCTCGGTCGGCCATGTTGTCGGCAAAACACGCGGATCAAAGGATTGCGCTACTCTGCTCCGTAGGAGCTATATAGTGCTCTAAGTCTACTCCAGCGCTCCAGCGGGTCGTGTCACGTGACAACACAAATTTAAAAAAAAAACGCTGGACGCAGTTAGGTCGGTTAGGTTTTAAAACGCCAAGGTACAAAACTTTTACCCTGGGAGTAAATAAAGTAAATTGTGGAGCACGACCCTTGTAGTTTCGACTTGAGCGAGTCACTATTTAGTCACGTGGCAGTACCCGCTGACGTAGACGGAGGCTGACTTGACTCAGTCAACTTAGTTTTGGAACGCAACCAGCGTGACGTATGAAATCACCCGATCGGCGGTCGGTTTTTCATTGGCTAGTGTCTCGTGGCGTTATGTGTTGCGTTGATAAAGTCGACTGTTGATGCATCGGTGGTTTCTGACGGACCGCATGAACGATGTTGACGGCGTGGCCAAGATCTTCGCTGCCTAAACATTGAAGTAAACATTGACTGAGTTCATATTCGGTTGTCGGCCCTCCCCTTCAGGGGACGCGGACCGCTCGGACAACTGCGCGACATGGACAACTCATCCGCTTCTGATATTGACGGTAAGTGTCCGAGGCGAGTCGAGGGCAGCTGGGGCGCTCCTTCGGACGCGACTGGTATAACTGCCGTCAGGTGTTCGGGACGACGCTAACTGGCCGCGGGAGAGTTCCGCTGGTTAACCGCCGAGCTCGATCGCGCGTTTGTCTCCGCACGGCGCTGGGACGGTGGCCGCCAGCGAAACGTTGTCCTCTTGCAAATATCTCGAAGGATCGCACGCAATGAATTATGGGAACGCCCTGTATGCACCTCCTTGCCCCCGCACCATCTACCACGTGACACTGATGAGAGAGAGAGAGACAGAGAAAGGGGGTAGCGCAGTTGCTAGCCTGCCCTTGCCTGCTCGTTTGTGGCTCCTCAATCCCTTCGACGTCTGCTACGGCGGGTTCTATACAGCCAGTTCCCGCCATTCCTTTCGACTCCTCGGACGGCGTTGTACACTAGGCTCGTTCGACTTACCTGCAGCTTCCGCACCGGTGCAGAGAAGTGTAGGGCAGTGTATAGGGTGACCCAGATCAGCAGGCTCGATCTAAAATGTATCGTAAGAATCGACGCCTGCACGTCAAAGGTATATTTCACAGGTCAATTTTTTTTCTTGTAAAATTTCAAAGCGTAACTCTCTTTCTGTAAAAAATAAGGCCAAGAAACTTGCCTGCGTTGACGGAGGGTGGCTGACGCAGACGACCAAGCTGAGTTGGAGGGTGTGTTTGGCGCTCGTATTAAGAGATGGCGCTACCTCTTTGTTCCAAGCTTGCTTTTAAAGAAATATCAAAAGTGCCTGCGTCGACCGTGGTCTATTAATAAAAACATAATCTTTTTGTAATCTACCTTCGGCTTAAAAATAAATGCAGACAATGATAGCAAAACTTCAAGTAACAAAAATAAAAGAAAACACGTTTGCATAACGACGGCCCTTTTGGTGCCAACTGATTTGGTCTGCGTGTCGTCTGCTTTTTTCCCTGGTCGACTACACCTTTGGACGCTGGTCCTGACGCCATCTATCAATACGCGTGGCCATGGGCGTACCAACCGGGGGGAGGGGGGGCAAGGGGGGCGCTTGCCCCCCAGTCCTCAGAGTTGGGGGTGCAAGGCATGTGTTTTGTCTGCACCCCCTGAAACAGCCGCCACTGGGCAGGGCAAAACACTGGCTGGCGGCGCCCAAGGGAAACAAGGGTACTGCCCACCGGCCCTGGGGGGGGGGGGGGGTCTGGTTTGCCCCCCCACTCAAAAAAAAAAGTTGGTACGCCACTGCGCGTGGCAGACGCACCCCGCTACTCGATTTGGTCGTCTGCGTCGCCGCCCGCCGTTGACCCAGGGAAGTTTCTTGGCCCTATTTTTTACAGAAAGAGAGTTACGCTATGTAATTTTACAATCAAAAACCGACCGGTGTATACACCTTTGACGAAAAGTGTAGAATGCTACGTGCAGGCGTCGATTTTTACGGTCCATTTTAGATCGAGCCTGGTGACTTGGACTACCCTATATTTCCTGGAATTACGTTGTTCTACACTTTTCTGCACCGGTGCAGGTAAATCGAACGAACCTTCTTTGCAAAAATCCCATGGGCCAATTGCACACCGCTATTCCTTCAGTGATAAAATGGTAGTTTGAATGCAGCTAATAGTAATTTTATCATTTTACCATATTGCATAAACAAAAATGACTGTAAAACCCTAAATAAATATATTTAAATCTAAAAAGAAAAGAAAAAAAAACACACTTTTACATGAAAGTTTTTGTGAGCACATCATCAATGCAATACCTGAGCTTGGAGACCATTGCATTCCCTCTCGCGCACATCGATGTGTCTGATGCAATGGCACCAGTTAATTTCACTGACTTCTCTTATACTATAAGGTGTTTGTTATAAATCAAAAAGCTCACTGCAAATGTGCTAAAAAAAAAAGAAAATCGGTGCCTGCACATAAGAATCTCAGTCCTTGGCCCTACTCTCCAGTTTGTTGCGAATCTCAGTCCTTCACCAAAGGTTTATTTTAGTGATGGATTTCAGTGTTGCGGAATAAGTACACCATTCTATTTGAACTCCATTCCAAGAAATTGGATTTTCTAATAATTTTATTCCTTTGAACTCCTAGGAATGGAAATGCTGGGTTCATTAAAATGGATAGTGTCAGCATGAAGCTGACATTATCAAGCACATAGACAACTGCAAAAATATGCAAAACACGTCCGAAAGCATTGATTCTACTAAGCCGAGCGGTGGTCACACATAGTATGGAGGCAATTAGTATGGTGACACTGCAGATATTGATTGCACGACTTGACGCAAGAGCCTCGTAACAGACGGCAAAACTTCAGACCACCCATTTTCTTCACAAAAGGACTTTATCCCCCACTACTAGGAAGTATGTGGCAAGGGAGGAGTCACGCATCCATGAAACACGGGTGGTGTCGCATTGCCCCTGCCTGGTGGCCTACGACCGGTGCTGTAATCGCACATGGTCACAACAGCCTCATTGTTGCGTCTCGCGGCGCCAGGAATGAGACCTTTTCCTCCCACAACTCTACAGTTTCGGTTGCTTCACTGGGGATGCCACTTTCATCCTCGAAGGAACACGAGCCAGTGAGACAACCAGGCCGTCAGTTACCTAAAGTGCAATGATGGCATTTCAGAAGCCCCTTTGACCACATCGACACAGCTCGCTTAACCCTTTGCGGTCAGATACTCTGACCAACTTAATGGTCATTCCGGTCAGGAACTATTTTGTACGCATGGGCCCCGGAAAAGAAAATTATATCGGCGTACGAAGGCAACGTCTCACACTGAATGTAAGGACAGGAAAGTCCGGGAGATTGTTTGTGTACAAACTCCGGAACGATGTTTGTGGCGGAGTGGCTCTCGCGGCCGCTGTCTTGCGCAGTCGTTTCATATTCATCACTACTTTCACTCAAGTCACAGAGGTCGCCTCTCCATCATCTGATGGAGGGATATAGTCGTCCTCTTCACTGAAATCGTGGTCACTTTCAATTACATCACGCAGAGTTACATAAAAGGAGCGTGGCTGGAACGTGGCTATAACCATCGTGCCAGCGAAGTTGAAATTTGCACAACCTCCGTTGCGCAAAAAGAACATACGACATAGAACATGTCTTTTTTATTTTTTATTTATGACTAGTCCTGCCCTCTATGAGAAGAAACTCAGACCCTTTCAAGAGTGATGTGATTGAAGTGTTTTCCAAGAGATGGCGCCACCAATCCAGCAAAAAGAGCGAAGGAGCATGTTTAAAAGGACGCGGGAACGCGTGTCGGGCGACGCCCGACTCCTGATTGGAAGCGCGTTTCTCCGATGTCGGGCCTGGCCCGACACAAGACCGCAAAGGGTTAAGAATAGAGCCCATTTCATTACCACTTCATTCCGGGAAAAATGTGCCAGATTCCATTCCCATTCCATTCCTCCCAGTGCTGCCGTCATTCCATTCCCATTCAATTCCAGGGTCGTGGATGGGCAGAGTGATTCTGGAATCATTCCAACTCCGAAGTAGCAACTCGACAACACTGATAGATTTTACCTCGCGAAATGTCAAGGTGTAGGTCCCTTCCTGTGAAAAGTTATAGCGTCTTTTATTGAGTTCATGAGTGCGTGCTTCATGTGCACCGGATGGCGATCACATCCTCAGGTTCAAAGAAAAGTTCATGGCATCTTTAGTAACGGCACTCTTCCAAGCCACTCCACTGGCACAGGGGCAGTGCATTTGACTACAGAGGAAGAGGTTTGGGCTCGGTTCCTGGCAAAAGACGAAGTGTATCTTGTAAGAATTTTTGCATGGTACCAAGGGAGACTTGGCCGTGAAATCATGGTTTCGTAACCACTCTTTGCGGCACTCTAGACTTGGAAACCGGCCCTAGAACGAACGGTGTTTTGTCTCGTGGAATGGTGGAATAGTGCCCCCGTTTCCCCCTCAAACCAGCAGTGTCTGTAGCATGAGGTTACCCTTGCAGACATGTTCAGCCTGATGCCGGAGTCCCTCATTGGGAGCTCGGAGCTGTTCGACAATGAGCTGCTCGGCTCCCTGCCATCCCTGCCGGATGACCCGGCCCTGATGGGCATCAAGGAGGAGGACCTGGACTTGGAGCTCTTCGATGGGGGCCTGGGGCCAGAGGCCATGCAGCAAGGGGGCCTCTTCGTGCAGGAGGTTCTGCCACCACCCCCGCAGCAGCAGCAGCCGGAAGCCCCCAAAAGGACCCTGCTGCCCCACAAGGTGTGGCTAAAGCCTCCTGACCTGTTTTTGTTTGTCTTGTATGAGCAGAAACAACAACCGGGGCGTCTACCAACCTTGAAAACAAATGTCAGGGAATTTCGAGCCATCTTTAAAAGTCAGGAAATTGTCCGGGGAATCACCAAAAGGTTGGCCAAGTCGGAAAAAATAGTCGATGTGGACGGTAGTGACAAGCAACGAAGCATGATGTGTGGCGTGCAGTAGTGTGGATGGCCTTCACACCGAGTGACAGTGGCCTGAGGCGTTGCTAAGCAGCATAGCCGCCACTGCATTTACCGGATGAGATGGGAACAGCCCGAACGGCCATTTTGACCAGTCCTCCACATTTTCTTCTCTCGTAATGGTCAGGGAGCATAATCAAAATATTCGGGGGAAACCTGGAAAAGTCTGAGAATTTGAGAGAGGCAGTTTGGTAGACACCATGAAAAACATATTGCGTGAGAGGCTTATTTCACTCCCTCTGTATGTCTGCTCTCATATCGATTGCCATCATTAAGTTGGAATTCCTCGTGCCAATTCAATGCGTTTTATAAATCATTTTGCCACTCGCCTTCCTCGAGTGGAGCCGTCTCCGGCCTCTGCTGTTTTGATTGCCAACTGTGATCTTTTCAGGAAAACGTTAGCTAACCTGTTCACCGGAATTTTTCTGTTACTGTTTGTTTTTCCCAGATGTACTTGCTATGTTTCAGTGTTACCCCACTCCCCCTCTGTAATGTTACATTCCTTGAGGGTAAATAAATTAAATGAAAGTGCCATGAAATGTGCCAATGCAAGAGGTATGTGCCTCAAGCAACTCTGAGCTATGGCAGTCCTTCAAGCTAGGATGTAGTAACTGCATATGCTCCACTTGCGGTGCAGGATATTGCTATGCTCTTCCATTTTCATCTTCCTATTGCGGGAAGCAGCCGTCGCTTCCCGCAATAGGTTTGCAGACACAGAAAAGGGCTGGCATTGGGTGTTGCGGCTCGTTTCATCCGTGGGGGTACACCACAATCGCCGGTCTTACATTTTGGTGCTGCTTCTGCACATGTGTTGCGGACGGCGCATTGGGAAAGGGCCAGTCGCGCGAGTCGCAGGGACGGTGGCGGCCGAGGCAGACGACCCTTCCCTTGTGCGCAGGTGTGCCTGCCGGCGTCCCAGGTGGCGCCGTCCCAGGTGCCGGTCTCCCAGGTGGCGCCGCAGCAGAAGGTGACGGTGGTGCGGCCCTTCTCGCACCAGGCGCCTCGGCGGGCAGTGCAGCCGGCCCCGATGCCCTCGGTGGCGGAGCTGCTGGCGGCCCTCAAGGAGCAGCAGCAGCAGCAGCAGCAGCGCATCACCCGCCTCTCCCAGCTGCCCACCCAGAAGGTGGGGGGAGGTTCTCGTCCCTAACACGAAACTGTTTGGCCTCGTCTCCTCCTCTCCTTATCGCACTCTTTCACCGCTTTGACTGGTAAAGAGACAAAAGGAGCGAAGAAACGAAGCATGTTTATTGAATGGTAATGTGAGGATATTTGATGCTTCTAAAAGATGCCAGCTGAGTCTAGGAAGATACACAAAGGGAAAGTGAGAAAAAAAAAAGGACAGAAGTCACCTCCCGAATGTAGAGATGCGAAAATGATGATAAGACAACTGATGAGGAGAAAGTTTCATGTTTTGAAACTAATGGGTGTGGAAGAAGAAGAGTTTCATCTTCACTAAATGGTTGCTAGTCCAGCAGTGTGTTTGTCCTTTTTCTCTCTTTCTCTTCATGTTCAGCTGACGTCTCCACGTTCAACTGCCATCTTTCGGAAGCATGAATCACCAACTAGCTCAACTACGAGCAGTCACAACGATATTTGATGCTTAGTTACCTGCTATGGAGTTCATCTCAATTTAACCGGCAGAATAATGTCTCAACTGAAGAAAAATAGCGCTATCAAGGAGCACCCTGCGATTGCTCTGTCGCCATAACTGACCTCGCGGGGCTTCCATTATGCACGAAAAGCGTGCGAGCGTGCCGTGGATGTTTTGTTTGTGGGTGTCACGTTCTGCCATAGGCCCATAGGTGCACCATATGCGCGGCGTGTAGATTCGCTAGACGCAGTTGACTAAAAAATATGGATGGCAGAACGAAGGATATGCGATTTCATCGAGTCGAGCGGATGCGTCGGTTCATTCGGAAACAAGTCGTTGCAGAGGCCACGACGCCGGTTGTCTACGATATGTGAAGCATCATGCATGAATACTCGCGATGTCACCTAGAAGAAGCCAGATTTTATTACGGTGCCAGATATCCGCATTGCAACTTGCGACACAGTTCACCATGAATGCGACGACGCAAATTTTGAGTAAACACTTTATTGATCTATGCCGTCTACGTTGTAGTCTTTTTGGTTGATTGCTAGTATCGAGACTAACGGCCAGCGCAAAATGAAGTACGAGACATACCTAATTGGAAGTGCGTATGTCGACTCCCCTAGTAAACGTGCGGTCGACGACGCTGTCACGTCTTGTTGTTGGCACTGCATTCTCGTCATCCGCCTTTGTTGCACGTCAGCGATGCGCAGCGGCTGCACGACGCAGTTTCCTCTCGAGGAGCTCGTCTTCCGTGGGTGGTGGTCGGTTGCGAGGCTCCGTCTCGTCCGAGACAACAAGTGCCCCGAGGTCGGGTTTTATAAACGGTTTTCTACGCAATCATCGATGTCGCTGCGACTGCAGCACGCCACTTCGAAATCGGTATTGAGCGATTGCTTCGTAGCCTGGGTGCAAATGCGAAGAGGCACATGCTACCGCTCCATGTATGCGCCGCGGGTTTAGCTTTTTTACGAGGCCAGACGCGTCGCGATAGAGGTAGCTGGAGAATGCTTTGCATTAAAGAAAGAAAGTAAAGGGTGCGCGCGCTGGCCGGGAACGTTGAAAGCACGAAGAGCTCACTCGTTTAGCGTGTGTTAGGTGTAGAGCGCATTTCCGACGCACGTTTCCTCATGCGGTGTGGCTCGCGGGAGTAACCTGCATTGGCTAGAGGAAGACGTGCGGCTGTCACGCTATCCAGTCAACGAGGAGATGGGCGCTGCGTTAGCGTTCGGCGGCCGCTCGCGTTTTCCCAATCCACCCCCGAGCGGGAACTAAAAATGGTTAGGGTCCAGCCGTATTGTCACGGATGGAAAATGGTCGACGAATTTAGAACCGAAAAGAAACGTTTAATGAGCCTTACTTGCGCCTTCAGCTAAAACCAGAAATCTGTCGCGCATCCTGTGTAGGCGGCGGAAGGGTGATTGATTGAAGCGGTGCGTTACCACCGCTTTCATTCACCCGGTGCTTTCGGGAATGTCGCGAGCCCGCTTGACGATGGCAGAGAATGGGCCGGAACTTTACGGAAAAGTACGGGAAAACAGAGATCCAAGCTGAGTGGTGTTGGAACCTCGTTCCTCCACGTAGCATTTGCACGCATTGCCAACGTCGCCACGCCCAAGACAATGTGACTTGTTCGGCGTTAATACTGTCCTCTCTGCAGGTGCAGCAGATGCTCCTGCAGCAGCTGGTGAAGGACGGGGAGCGGGCGCTGGAGGGGGCAGCATCCTGGCGTACACGCCCCTCTCCCCGGCACCCGTGGTGGCCGCCCCCCAGACCGCACCCATGCTCACCACCTCTGCCATCCCCCTGGTGTTGGACACCGATCGCCTGAGCAGGTGGGCGTGGGCCTGCTCCCTTTTCCCCGTCTGTCGTTGGCTCGGCGTCGATGTGCTGTGTACTCCATTCGCCCCTAATGTGAAAGTGCAGCGGAAGCTGCGTGCTCGTTGGACCGGTTGTGTAGCTTCCACTTTACTGTCACCTTAGGGCAGTGGTTCTCAAACGGGGGTCCGCGGACCCTTTGGGGCGGGCGAAGGCATTCTAGGGGTCCGCGAAGCCCTGCCTAGTCAGTCAAGCCCGGTAATAAAAGTTGTCTTTTCTCAGGTCGAGAAGCAATGTTTCAGTTTCCGGGCGAGTTTTCTCCTGTGTATGTCAATAAGAGAGGTCTACTTCACACTAGCCCGTAGTGATATCCATTTATTATATCATTATTATATTTAACCAGTGCCTTACTCCTCCCCTCACCACAAATGGGGTCCTCCATCATCTTCGCCAATCCACAAAGGGTCCGCGAAACATAGATGGTTGAGAACCACTGCCTTAGGGGTTAAATGAATCAGGCTGTGTGTTTTGGAGTTGAAACAGCATATATGCACCAGGTGTGGCAGAAGCTGGGTGACTTTAGTCGGCGACGAGTAAAGAACCTGGTAAATGCTCCGTCGCGAGCGAAAACTTTCTGCCTTTGATGATGCTTCGTCGCATGCGCAACCAAAGCCCGGCAGAAGGCAACAAGCGCATGTTAAAGGTAAAGCTCCTGCAGAGTTCTCAGGGGGTATGCGGGAATCAACCTGCAAAAAATGTGAAAAGAATTATTTTTCAGAAAGTTGAATATTTCACATTTAGGTTCCTTTCCTTTGCAATCTGCAATTTCCTTTTGCCGATGACTGTTTTTAACTGCTATAAATAGTAACTCGCACTAGCTCGTGAAGTTAAATATTAATTGAAAAATCATTTTTCGGGGCTGTATTTTTTCTTTTTGCTCGTTCCACTCATTTTATCATACTCTCAGAGTTACACTCCACTTCCTGACATCCTTATTTTTTCGAATTATTTCCACTTCAATTTATAATATGCTCCTTCACCTGCATGCCATTTGTGTGCCTGCAGGCAAGATACCAAGGAGTACAAACCAAAAATAATTCATGCAGGAAATAAAAAAAATGCCAGAATGTCAGGTCATCTAGCATGCATTTGGAAATGCTGCCAGAGTCTAATGGGCCTTCTATCATATTTTCTAGGCTCTGCACGCTCCGCACTAAATTCAAAGCCAAAAAATCTTGTAAATAAATTTTAAAAAAAGTGATCGGAATCTGATCCTAATATTTTGTTTTTTTCTCAATAGAGGCATTACTGATGCATGTGCCATTTTTTATCGCAATCCTCCTAAAACTACGAAAAGTTTTCGTTGATCCCTATATCCTGCCTTTAACCGGTCGTCGTGGTGCCTGAAACGCATCTTCGACCGGTACATTTACTGCGTCCAAAAAAGGGGTCCCTCAATTTCCGCTTGACGACTTCGTAGAGGGGTTGTGCTGTTGCCAGCTTTGATCCTGGCAGTTTCGCAGCATCGGTGCTGGACGAGGCAGACGCCATTCCGCCGCAGACGGTCCACGGAAGCTTCAACATTTGGAAGTCGGGATGCCGCAACAGCGACACTCGCGTGCATTCATGCTCTTTGCCGGAACTTCTACGAACGACTACCGGTTTGCGACATCTGACAGCGGGACACTCAGACTTTTTTGACATCATTTGTTGTCATTTTGGGACCGCTTTCGACGTATGGGCGGGGTAGGACGCTAAACGCACCGGTCCGAGACGTGTCCCGAGCACCGTACTGTCGCCGACCGTAGAACGCCACGTGGGCGGGAAGTTGCAGGCCCAGCCTGGCCCCAGCTGGGCAGGTTTACATAAGAAGAGCCCGACCAGTGTGCCGCCTCGGTCTGTCTCGAGTCCGGCCAAGGTCTGGCTCAAGTCTGGCCCGGATCGGGCCCAAGCCGAGCTCGGGTCTGGTTATGGTCCAGCCCGAGTCCAAAACAAATTTGTGCCGACGTGCCCCAAACCCCGGCCTTCTTCATACTCTAAAAGAAGCTGTACGCTCGACGAGTCCCCTCACGGGTAAATGAAAACGTGAGAATTTGCGGCTTCCTTATACGAAATTACGCGCAATGTAGCGGCGACTGACATTTTTTTGCGACGGAGCCGAAGACCTTTTGCGTGCACGGAATCCCTCATTTGAGCGTGTCCGCAAAACGCAAACGGGGAACTCCGAGATGGCCTGAATTTGCCGTCCCACGAGACGGCGCGACAACGGGCGTAGGACCTGACCTCTGCCTGACTGTGCCGTTGCAGGGTGGTTGCGGTGAAGCCCCCAACAAGGGGGAGAAGCGCAATGCCCACAACGCCATCGAGCGTCGTTACCGCAGCAGCATCAACGACAAGATCGTCGAGCTCAAGAACATGGTGGTGGGCCCAGAGGCCAAGGTGGGTGGCTCAACCCCTCTGGGCATCCGCACAAAGCAACATATCCCCCCCCCCCAAAAAAAAAAAAAATCCCCAAGGACATTTTCTTTTGGTGTTACTCAAAATGATGTCCATTACTGTTGTTTTAGTTGTTGTTTTATACCCTAGTTACACTAGCGCTCTCAGCTGCCATTAAGCCAATTGTTGGCATCTCTTAAATGTCGTTCAGCTCAACTGAGTTGTCCGGTGTTACACGGTGCATAAGCCTAACAACCACAGTTCAGATGCATGTCGAGGGACGCGGTTGAAACCAAAACGAAACAAAAACTAATGTCGCATTACCTTCTTTCAAAACGTGATGCAAATGAATTGTGTGCACACTTTTCATTTATTACGAACGTTTAAAAGCAAAATAAAAGAAACTTTTTTCTGTTCTTAGATTAAAGTGATGATAATCGGAACGTTTCACACAAATTCAAGTGAGAGAAATGTAATGAAAGTCTTATCGGCACCAACATCACAATGGCCGCCCCTGTCGAGCTTTGACTTCCCGCGTGATCGTTCCAGCGGCAGCTCTGGCCCCGAATCATACCTTCTCCGACAATAATTGCTGCTACGATCTTCTTTTTAGATACCCGCCCAAATCTTGTGCAATAGCAAGTGCTTCGCTGGCGCTGGCTATGGGCAGCGATGCGGCAGACACAGCCATTTTTAGCTCTATTGGGGCGAACCTTCATCAGTTAACTGGGGTAGGCCAACTCAGTTGAACTCTATGATCGTTAGCGGCTCAATGACACTTGGCGCCGCCGTGTATAACTCCAGCCGATTGCGACTGAGTCAACTGTTGGCTTAATGACAGTTAAGAGCGCTGGGGTAACTAGAGTATTAGTTGTTGTAGTTGGCGTTGTAGAGCATCCGTCGTCGATTTTGCCAAATCCTTGGAAAACGTTTCCTGCCGCGCACGGGAATCAAATTTGGGTTTACTGCGTGTGAAGTGGAGGCGTTACCACTGAGCTGCTCTGCACTGTTAACAACCCGCTCAATACTTAGGGTGTTTGTAGTGCCCAATGACCGCTGCACGCGCTGTCTGAAAAAAAAAAAAAAAACCGACAACAAAGTGCTATTGTAGCACTGTCATTGCCAAGAGCTCGTGCCGGGAGACGTGCTTTGACGGTCACCGGAACAAAAAACGAAACAAAGGGTTTAGAACAAAATTGTCAGATGTCTAATTTTGTTCTAATTGCTTTTGCTTAAAAAAAAAAATAGGGCAATATTTACATTGAGAGAGTCATTTAACTTGGAGAGATTCCAAAACATGCTTGTATTTCGAGACGTCAGCCTTTTGAAATAGAAGCGTGTTTCAGACTCGCTCAAAGGAGTCTCGCGATGTAAATATTGCACAAACTTGTTTTTTCTCCCTGGGAGTGTTGAATTTTTTAAATGCCCATCTAAGCGTTTTTAGAAAAAAATGAATATTTTTAATTCCACATCACGTATCCCCTCGACCAGATAACAGTTGCGAACTTGCCTTAGGTACTCCACGAACTAACGTTAGTAAATATTCACCCCTGCAACTGTCGACCATGTGAAACATGCTGCCAGGCTGCATTGCTACTCTAGCACACATGATTTAAGGGATGTTCTTAACCCCTTGAGTGCCAGGATAATTTCCCGCATGCCGAAGGCAAATCTTGGTCTCACTAAATCTGTAGCATGCTCTGTGAAGAATGTTTACTCATAAGAGACGCTTTTTTATGAGTAAAAGTTAATTGATGACTGCTGTCTTCCAACCTACGAGAAAAGTGTCGTATTGTACTTTTCGAGGCCCGGTACTATGCAGTGTCACCTCGACCTCGCACCCTGAGGTCACCCTTTTGAGGGGCCCTACTCGGTCTCTGTTTATTTGGAACTGTAACTCCCTTGTTTTCACGGTCGTCGAATATTGAGTTCATTAGTGATTTCTAGATCTCAGTGTCCGTCATAAAGCGCGAGGTTGAACGACATAGATTCGCCATAGGAAACAACGAAAGAGCATGCCTAAATAGAAGATGCCGAAGTAAAAAAAAATTATGTGCCATCAAAAAGCGACACTACAAGATAAAGCATTGCTTTCATCCGAGTTGGGGGTGGCTGGGAGCTTTCCGAAACTGAAACCGCACTGGAACGCGCCTGAGTATGCTCGGACGTGGCACTCGGAGTTAAAATACACGACCTGGCCAGATGCCGACTTGTAGCTTGTTTGTATAAGAGTTTGCTCGCAACTTTGCTGTGTCTTCTTCCTTACGTAAAGCTCAGGAATGGGCGATTTAAGGGCATTAAGAATGAATAGATGAACGAATGTTTTAGAGCGCAGCTCTTAGGCGCCCGTTTCCGGCTTAAGCAGCGTTGCCGTCGCCGTCAGCGTAATCGTGCGTTGCATTACGGGACATTTCCCATAATGACGTCACGTGCGACGTCACGTGTGACGTCACGAGTGTTACTTGTGACGGTCCCTCGTGAAGGTCACGACCTTCACAGTGAAGGTCAGGACCTTCACGAGTGACGTCACGAGGGAGGTGGGAGGGGAGGGAGGGACAGAGGGAGGTGGGGGAGTGGAGAAAGAGGAGCATACTTTCCTCTCCGTACACTCCCCTCCTCCTCAAGAGCAGCGCTCTAATTCGGCATTACAGGGAATTGTAAACGTCTCGTTATTTTGGGGGAGTTCAATGCCCCTTTCACTGGAGGTCACTCTGGAGACGTGGCCACCTCGCAGACCAATCTGGGAGGGAACGAGGGGGCTGGCTGACCGACACCGCGCGTGTCCCCGTGCAGCTGAACAAGTCCGCCGTGCTGCGCAAGGCTATCGACTACCTGCGCTACCTGCAGAACGCCAACGCCAAGCTGAAGCAGGAGAACGTGGCCCTCAAGATGGCCGTGCAGCGCACGGGGGCTTCCGGTGGGTGCGGGGGTGGAAGCGGCGGGGATCCGGCCGTCGTGCCGGCTGCAGTTGCATTTTCGTCACTCCGCTCACAGCGCGTGCCCCGCGTGCAGTTGGAGACATCCTGCAGGAGGCCAGGGCCGGGCAGCAGGCGGTGGACTCCAGCCAGGAGGCCATGACCCCGCCTTCCTCGGACCTGGCCAGCTCCCCAGACCATGCCCTGGACGAGAGCAGCAGCGGACTCTCGGAGCCGCCGTCGCCTATCCGGGCGGAGGTGGGTCGCCGGACTCTAGCGTCTCGGTGCACTCGCGGAGGTTGTAAAATGCGGGTGTCATCCGTCGTGGAGCTCGCCCTAGAATTGGCCGGAAAAATCGGAGCCTTCATGTAGCGGTCTCAGATTTTCACTGAAGGTGTGTTTTAGTGGTGGATTTTTACCTCGCGAAATTTCAAGGTGTAGCTCCCTTGTGTGAGAAGTGAGACCAACATTCTTGCCACGGTCAACGGCAGGCGACCGAGTTGTCGTTGAATTGTTTTATTTATAGAAACCGAAATGAGTTGTCGTGTCACTTGACTGTCATCTGAAACGGTGGCGTGGGGAGAGGGAAAATGAGGCAAAAAGGAGAGATGTATAGAGAGGGAGAGTTACATACACAAGGGCAGACGACCGAGTTAGCGAGGGTTGTGCTCGCGGTGCCACCTGCCAACAACTGCAGCGAACAGGCGATGCTGTCGCCTGCTCGCTTTGCCTGTTGCCAGTCGCTTCAGCTTCTTGTGCTAATCGCACCACTTTTTGCGATTGTGCTTTCACTTGGGAAAACTATTTGTGTACCGAAAGAAAACATAGTGATAGCTCAACGATCATAGGTTCGCAGAGCAAAAATAAGCTAGTACTGGGAACTAATTTGTGCACGGCATAGCATGCCTCGACCAAGTGTGATGCGTTACGCAAAACTGTCTCTAGGTCTTTTAGTGGCGAAGCTCCTTAGGGGCTAGCCATGTCCGTTCGTCCGGCGTGTGGTGCTCGTGCTCGTGAGCTCACGTGCTTGTGTAGGGAAAAAAAATGACAAAAAAAAATGATGAAAAAAAAATGTTTGCGCAGTCGACAGGATTCGAACCTGTGTGGGGAGACCCCAATGGATTTTTAGTCCATCGCCTTAACCACTCGGCCACGACTGCGGGACGAGTAGGGGGCTCTGAGATGTGGTACAGTGTAGACCGCATATAACGTATGTCACGGGAGTCGCGAAAATCCGCACTATAAGCGGTACCGCGCTATAACCAAAACATCAATTTTTCAGGCTAAAATACAAGCCATGAGACAACTTACCTTTGTAAAACAATTTATTTTATGTTAGGTAAACTCTTGGGTCATCCAGGCCTTTCCATATCCTGTGTACACCACAAGCAGACATTCTCGCTTCTTGAAGCAACGCGGTCGTTTGTATTTCCCGATGATAAACAAGCGCCGCTTGTCAAAGCCATCCATGTTTGCACGAAACACAAGCGTGACACGTTCCTTTGAGACTTTGCGGCCGGAACAGGGTTCACCTCTCATCGCGAGAGTGCGATTGGGAAACAGCAGGCCACCTAGCCGTGGCCGCCGCTCGCGCGCATACCTCGGACGTCGGGTTTCGCGCCCCGCCCCTCCGCTGCCGCGCAGCTCCCGCAAGCCCCTCGCTACGCAAGGGGGAATGGGAGGGAGAAGGACGCGATGCGCCATGCACCTTGCTCCTTGCCCCCTCCCTTCTCTCCTTCGCAGACGCGCACACACACACACACACAAAAAAAAATGTTTACTTTTGTTTGTTGCTCACACGCGGTCCAAACAGACGACGTGGAGCAAGTTAGCAAACTGCAAAAAGCAAAACTATAAAAAAGAACAAACTGTCTAGCTATTTAGTTTTTGTTTTGCACGCGCGCGCATGTAAGAAAGGAGGTTGGTGTTGCATCACTCGAGCGAGGGGTGAAATCGAAAGGGTGAAAGGCTTGGGGGTGGCTCGATGAAGCTTTCAGAGTTGAGTACGCGCGTGCGTGTGTCGGTGCGCACCTCGCTACCTCGTTGCGTTGTAACTCGCTGCGTAGTCATTCGTCTTCGCCTCTCTCTTTGCTTCTCCTTGCTTCTTCCAGCAACCTCCTTGCCCCCGCGAGTGCCGCTTTTGTTTTTTTCTAACTAATATAGCGTCGTTATCTAGTGTCGCACAGGGAAGCGTGCTCGCTGCACCGGTCGGTCGGTCGGCGGTCTGTTCGGAAACCGCACTATAACCGGTATTTCCCTTCGCGCGCCTGCATTTTAAGCGGTATGTAATTACATGGAGTTGTATGGGAGGCGAACCGGTGGTTGAAAAAAGCCGCGTTATACCCGGTCCTGCACTGTAAGCGGTTACGTTGTAAGTGGTCTATACTGTATTTCCAAAATTCAAATATTTCCACAACACTACAGTTTTCTCCCATTCTCTCGTGGCGCCCGTTGCAATAACAATTTTTGCACGATCGCTTATTTTTTACGTTGGTAGCGGCGGGCTGCTTCGCCCTTGGAAAGAATGCGGCCATCTGCCGGCCGAAACGCCTTCGTGGACCGAGGTTTGAAGACCCCTGCTCCAAGCGTACCTTAATCGGTAGCTCTAGGTTGCACCGACCACACGCAACAGGTCAAAAAACACCGGGACAGAATCCCTACGAAATGCGGTGGTGCGGAAGTCAGACTGACCGGTCGGAGGGAGCTTTCAGGCACTCTCCTCGCAGTTGCCGTAGTCCACGTAGTGGATGCCCAGGAGTCCGCCCCTGGCGTGCGTCACCCTGGCGCGGTACCACATCCCGTCCTCAGAGTACTTGGACACACATGCCTGGCCCGCCCGGATCCTGCCGCTGCCAGTCGGGCAGTTGGGGGCGTTGTAGTAGTCCTGCACGACGCACATCAGCATCTGCCTAAGCGCACGCTAGACTTGTCGAACACTGTCGACGACTCTATCTTTGTGAGTAAAACGTACAGCAAATTTTGCGAGGGGCGTTTGGAAATATTCTGCGATTGGGAGCGGAGTGCTACAAATTTGTCACCACAGGAAGATGTATTCTTGCAAACACTTCTCAATATGTTACAACCCGCGATAACTAAGTCGTTGACAGATGTGAAATGATTTAGTTCTTGCGTCGTGTGCATAAACTATATTCGGTCGACTGTCGGCAGTTCAAACTTCATTTATACTAACTTTCAGTTTGTGACACCAAACTGCGCCAGAACCGAAAGTCTGCTACATCTTGTGCCAAAGTGCCAGTTTTGCTAAGAATTGTGCCACACCTGTAACAAGATGAGCTCAAGCAAAGTAAAAAATAAAGATATTTTATTATTGGTCGACCCTAACATTCGGAGAAGTAGGAGAAAAGGGCAATGGTAGAAATATGTATATTACAGCATCTCTACTCACCGGATGGTTTGTTTCGTATTAGATCAGAGCACGCTCCAAGGATCAGCGACATACAAGCACGAACACAGATACTAAGAGCTCTAGTCACGGGACATATGCTGCACTTCATCGGCTTAATTGATGAAACAACACAAACAAAAAGATGTACGCATGGCATGATGTTGCGCTCTGACGCTGTTTGGTTGGTCCCAATGGCTCATAGCGTGGGCTGCGCTTTAAATTACCAGTATTTACTCGAATATAAGTGGACCACGAATATAGGTCGATGCCTTTATATTAATCCCGCCGACAATTAAAAAAAGTAATTCAAATATAGGTAGACCTTTCTTTTTTAAATAACAGAGTACAGTTTGGGCAAAAGAAAGAACAAACCTTCATTTACAGCGCTCTCAGCTAAACTACAGCGCAATGCCAAACGGACATGTCATCTTCATCAGAAGCTTTGTCAGCTTTGTCGACATCTTCACAAATTCGCAACAATACCTCTCCGACAGCATTGCAAAATGGCGACAACAGCAACGGCAATGCTGTAAGCAACAATAAGCGGAAGTAACCTCCGTATTTTGCTTTGCTGCACGTTTGCAAGGGAGAGAGGGGTGGAGGGGAGGGGGCAAGGTACGTCGCACCCCCTCCCTCCCCTTGCGTCGCGAGGGGCATGCGTGAGCAGTGCCGGCCACAGACAGGCGCGAGACTTGACGCCAGAGGATGTGGGTAAGCAATAAGCCGCCAGCTGCTGCTGTTTTGGTTGCTTTCATGCACCAAAAGCTTTCTGAAACAAGAAGCGGCACAGCGGCTACGGCAACGCCGGCTCAGCGACTTGTTAACTCCATGTGCTTAGTAGGGTTGCAAAATTTGGTTCAAATGTAGGTTGAAATTTTCTACTCACAATTATAAATAGACCCAAAAGTTTTAACAATATTTCCGGAGAAAAAAAAAGAAAAGAAAAATCAGCAGAACTCCATCCTTTGGGGAATGATTATCTACATTGACGCATGCGAATAGCATCAAACGGTGCGGGAGTTATGCGCGTTCGCTCACGTGGCCGGCACACTCTAGATACGCCAGCCCACTCTTGAGGCGATTCTAAATTTGTTGACACTTTCACAGCCCTGCGCACGACTCTCCGCAGCCTGGCACGTGCGGTCGCAGTCACTGGGAAGGCGAGCAAAGCACGCGCCATACGCACAAACACTCAAAATGGTACCGACCAGACTTTCATGGCGTCTCAGCTAGTTCTCATACCAACGGTACTCTGAACGGTTGTTTATATCTTTACAATAGGACGCGGACAGCCCTGCCAACAGAGCACCGGTGCGCGCGCGGCCCATGCACGTAGGGCTCTATTCCGCTCTCGGGAGGCTGGAGCGAGAGGTCCCTGGAGCGCGGCAGAGGGTGAGCTAGAGGGAGAGGGTGAGCGTGGGAGAGGGTGAGCCAGCCCTCGTGCATGGAACGCGCGCGCACCGGTAGCTGTGACAGCGCTGCAAAAGCGGGCCCCATGGTAAAGATATAAACCAATGTTTAGGGAGTGCGGTGAATGACTGCCTTCATAGCCCCAGTGGTTAGCGCGTCTGCGTGCATGGATCAAAGGGTCAACGCTGTTCGAATCCCCAGCCGGCGACGGCCTCCTTTATGTATGTATCGACACCGCGGCGGGCAGAGGCTGAGGATAGCCAGACAGATAGCATAGATAGATGGATAGACAGACAGACAGATAGATGGCACAGACGGAAAGTGCAGTGATCGTGTCCAAAGAATGCTAGTCTTGACGAAACAAGAGAACAACATTTGGTATCAGTCACGTTATGGCAGAAACGGAGTGACAGAGATTGCTTGTCAACTGTGCTGGCCGGTTGATCGCCGACATCGTCTACATTTCTAGACAATGTAAGGAGCCAAAAGTCGTGAGAAAACATTCAAGATAGTAGGATGGCGGCCACTGTGACAAGTCAAAACAGTCGTGCACTCCTGATGAGATCACATGATTATCATGTCTGCCGCACGCCTCTCACCAGCGCGTGTGCGTCGAGCTTCACCGCTTCGGTTGCACCGGAGTGCCAAGAGCTTCGGATGACGTGGGCGAGTGTCTGGGTTAGCGTGAAAGGCTTGGAAATTATGCTCAGTAAAATTACAGGTCTACCTTCTTTGGTCTTGATTGTAGGTTGATCTCCAATTTCAAAAAGCTGCACCGAGAAAGAGACAAATACGTGTACGAATGCAAGAGCATTCGTATACGTAGCGTACTACAAGCTGCGCGCCCCGCTATCCTCTGCAGAGGCCGGCCGGGCTCTGGGAAGTGGCATGTGTGCGCTGTTACGGCGGCGTGCGGGAACAGCGCCAGGAGTGTGGGGTGGCGTTCCTCGGAACTACAAGGCGCGCGGGCCGCGTCGCAGCCATTTTAAGAGTCGTTACGGCGCGAAGAGAATTTCTCTGCCGTTTTTCGCGGTTACAGACAACACCGGCTTCGCTTCACGGGACAGTTAGTGTTTTCGCATTCAAAATAGGGTCTATATTTGAATAAATATGGTAGTCATAGGTAGTTCCTGTGCAGTTGTTGATCAAAAGAGCAGCGAACAACTCTGGTTCCAAAACCACTAAATAACAGTGACACCTTTAGAGTACAAGTGAAGGCTTCCTTAATATTTGTGGTGGTTCATAAAACTTAGGGTAGACATTTTCATTGATAGCCACTTGGATATATATTCCGGTTCTTGCTGGCTTTTTACAGAAGCTATAACTACTGACTAAATAAACTACCAGGTGTAAAAGTAGGAGGGGAAAGAGGTTTTGTCCGAACTGAAGTGTTACACTTTGATTGATTCTTGAACCATATTTTTAGAACCCATTCTAAATGGAGCCTACTCTGATCAGACTTATTCCTAAAAAGAAGACACTGTGTTCTTTTTGCACCCCATCTATTCTTATTAGAAAGGGAGGAAGTAATATGCCCCAGCATCAAAGAGGAATTCTCAATCATTATCAAAGATGAACCCATATACAATGCAATCACTTTATTTTCGAGCGATATGCTGACAGACGTTGGCATCTGCTCCAAAAGCAAAAGACTGCTCCATACCAATATTTTGCCTGCTACAGGGCCTGGTACCTAAGTTTAATTGCCGCTTCCATCACTGCGTTAGGGCAATTTGAAGGATTTTCTTTTATTCACTACAGAAGTCCAGAAACACAGAGAGCAAGAAAGAGACGCTGACCGAACTTAACTCTCAACCACACACAATTTACCACTTTTATTTACCTAGATGAAAAGATAACCTTTTTAACTTACCAGCACTGTTAGCACGGTCGGGAAAAGAGGAAACAAGTGCGGCATGGGGCTAAGCCAAGCCAAGCCAAGCATAGACACGGAAGCACTAAAAGCCATTCAGATAAATGCTACGCATTCGAAGACTACTGACAAGGACCAGGAAACACAGAATCTGTACCACGCAGGCAAGCACAGGCATGCGGAACACTAGCACAAACCACTCTGTGCGTTTTTGTGTGCTAGATATTTTTTTGTGCACCACAGATGCTATTTAGGGCGAGACCAAGAGAACGAGCACACCGCACGGGCACTGCCTTACATGGCTCTTGCATGATGCGTGACGTCGCTGAGGCGACGTCACACCGCTCTCGCCGGCAAGCCGGAGTGCGGCAAACCGGGAGCATAATCCTTTCAAACCAGCTGTGTGCTATGCACCTCAGCAACAAAAAGAAAAAAGAAAAAAAATCTATGCATCTCAGTGGCATATCTGCCAACCTAGCAACATAAAAATTTGGGAGACCGCCGCACGAAAAAAAAAAGAAAATCAGAAAACATGTTTTTTTTTTTTTTTTTATGTTCGACAAGAATTTTTGTGAAGAGGCACTCTGCAAGGATCACACTGTCTACGCAGTTATTTTAGAAGAAATTGCCGACGGTGCCATGCCCTTCTGCGGCATGAACATAGTTCTGATGCTTTTGTGAAGTGATGTGTATCTTGATGTCGGCCTTGCCGCCGTGCGAAACACTCGCATCACAGGAGCAAATGGTACAGAATCCATACTTGTCACCCTTCCGCAAACTGACAAAGCACGGAAACTCAGTCGTGTATGATCTCAAAAACACTTGAAAGTACTTCCTTTTGGCTTTTGAAAGCGCCATCGATCGTTCCAACTAAACTCGGGGAAACACAATGAGTAGTTCGGCGTCCCGCACTTCACTCGACGACCTGACAAAGTCAACTGAAGCCTCGCGCCTAGCCTAGAGCTGCGCACCCATGATCATAAAAACAGTGTTCCAAAAGGCGCTCAAACTTACTCCAGAGCAGAGGTTTCGTACCTCGGCGTTTTAAAATCTACCCTCGTTTTACGCTACTGCTCTAATCGAGTTGTCATGAGGTAACCAGCCGGAGTAACCTAAACCTACTCTCGAGTAACTCGCAGTGACATGCGCATAATGGCTATAGCAATAAAGCGTTGAGAAAGAAAAAGAAACTTCCGGCGGCCACTTTTGGAAGATTTGAGGTCAAGGTCCATAAAATCGGGAGGTGTGATCAAAATTCGGGAGGCTCACGGACAATTCGGGAGAGTTAGCAGGTATGCCATGGCTACATTATCCAACTGCCACCGCACCGACCCAGGTTCAAGCCCCGCTGAGGGCTCCCAACGTTATATATACAGTCCCCGACAGATTTCTTGGACGCCGAAAATTCGGACTTGCTTGCCATTTGGGACATCGACGAGGAACCGTGACACCCAATTGAAATATTACATTTAACAACCAATTTTTCAGACAGTGCGCAGTCCGAAAGGATTCTTCAGACTAAAATAGTTACGAGTGGCAGCCGCCGAGAGGCTGCCATCTTGGATTTCTTGCTGGCTTGGCTTGACGTTTCAGATGGATTGGACAGGTTTGGTTGGCAGCACTATTTAAGCACTGCCGAACCAGCCGCTAGGCATGCTATGCTATGCATTCCGTTTTGCTATGCATCGTTATCATTGTCTTTGTTTCTTTCTTCGGCCGATCCTCCACGTTTCCACCTCCAACGAACTTTTTGTTCTGTTCTCGCGCCAGTTGCCATCCGTTAAGTGTGGAGTGTGCGGTTGACAATTTGTAAACTTCGCACCTAAATGTCTCGTGGTTTTGTCTTTTCGCCGTTCGTCGATACGTGCTTTGGACCTCAAAGCCTCTTCTCGCATCTTTGCTGGATGAGGACATGACGCTGACGTGAATGAAAGCAGACATGATCGCTCGCAAGCGTAACATGATGCAGGTTCCTTTAGCAACTTTTTTAATCTCGCTTAGGCTCACTAAAGCCAGGTTTTGCAAATTGCACATTTTTCGGACTGCTTTATTATTCGGACGCTTTTTCAGCCGCCGGGAAGTCCAAAAATTGGTCAGCGACTGTAATCTTAATATCTGCAACGTTCCCAGCGTGTCTCTTGTTCATTCCCAACATTTGTTTAAGACAATTTTCTCGCAGAAAACGACCCCTAAAACACGTTCCGCGTTAACGGCCAGTCTCAACTCACCTGCATCTGCTTCATGAGGGCAGTGAGCGCCGCAGCCGAGTCGGTGGGCTGCACGTACACCTCTCCGGGGCTGAGCACCCAGGACACCTCGACGTCCACCGCTACACCCTCCGGCAGCACCGGGTACTGGTAGCCACCCACAAAGGGCTCCTCGGCTACTGCTGCCGGTGGCGGCGCGACCGAACCACCCACTGTCCCGAACCCTTCTCGCTTGAGCACGTCCGCCACGGAAGAGCCGTCCGCCAGGAAAACCGACACCTCGTTGACGCCAGAGTGGTTGGAGAAGACCTCGATGGTCACGGGCTGCAGAGAAAACAAAACATGAGCGAAACAGAAAAGCCAAAACGTTTGGTTTACCTCTATCCTACAGATAATGCCGGCCTACACAGACGTGTTTCCACGCCATTCTGCAAAGCTTGTGATGGACATTGGAGTTCCCTTTTAAACTTTTTTCTCAGTTATAGCGTGCAAATTAATTTCAAACTCTGTCCTTCTTCAACGACGGCTGTTATGGGTTCTTCCCACACCACTGGAAATGACGTCCATTGTTAAGGGGAGACAGTCCATTGTTAAGGGAGACACTGGCGTAATTATGAACTTCTTGAACTCCTTGTCTGATTGCAATGAAATTTAGAAAGTGCATTTATAAGCAGATGCAGGGACACTGTGGAAACTTATATATGTAGTGTATGAGGCTGTGTCAGCTTTCCTTAGGGAATCTATCGTATACAAATAAAATGTTAAACCACCGTTTTTAACGCTTGGATATGAAGTAGAGGGTATGCAGCTTTGGCCTATCCAATTTGTATGATTCAAATGTAAGTATTTCAGAGAGACTGTCTCCAAAAATTAGATGCACTTTCTTTGGATGCCATTTTGCCACAATGTCACTTTTTCTCTGTGATGACTTACAACTTAAAACAAAATGAAGTAGATAGCCCGATTCCCCAATAAACTTCAGTTCAGAAAGACTCAACGAGGCATCTGGATATGCTTACCATCGAACGATACATTCCTTGCTACAAAGTTTACAGCAAAAAAATGAAACTGAGGAAAAACACATGCAAACATTGAGCACCTTTACTTTATTAGTTTGTCACAGTATGTGTCCACTAAGAGGCAGCAGCAGAGTAGGTCTCCCTTCAGCTGCCTGGTCCCTCTGTGCTTTTGCGATTGCCTCCAGCTTCCTCCGCTTATGGGCCATTTTCGAAGAGTTTAGTGCCTTCAGCTTGGCCTTGGAGACCTTGGCTTGGAGGGCCTTGTCAGTGTGCTGAAACTGTGGCTTCCAGGCTCTATTCCTATCTGATAGAGGGCCCTCTCAAAGCCCTTGCCAGGTTGAATTCCAGCACTGCAAGAGCCACGGCAGTCTCCACAGTTCTTCGAGAGGCGAAATCCGTCATAGGGACACCTACTCCACACCAGAGCATTGGAACGACTCGTTGTCCTGTGTTCCCATCCTAGCACACCTCTCGAGTAGGTCCCGCCGTGAGAGTGTTGTAGAGAGGCACCGACTCCTTTGCAATGTCCTTTGAGAAGGCAGGGCGGTGTGGCTGTGGCTTCGACGGCTCTCCTGCTGCCTCCAGCGCTTTGTGGCGATTGAAGTGACACCAGGAATGTTCTTCATGAGGGCAGGCCTGATGCCGGGGCTCTTCATCGGCGGAGTAGCTGTGAAGGAGGCTGGCAAACACTGCCTTCTGCATGGCTGGAACGCTCTGGGGCACTGGTCTTCAGTGCAGATGCGTGGTAGCCAGTCAATTTCTTCATGACAGGGTTGGTTAGCTTCCCCTTCCACAGAGACCTTTTTTAATGCGAATAGCATTCTTTGGATACTTCACGCACTTTTCGTCTATGTATCTATCTATCTATCTATCTATATATCTATCTGGCTATCTAACCTCTTACGCCGCGGGTCGATAAATAAATAAAAAAGACCGGCGCCGGCTGGGATTCGAACCGTTGACCCTTTGATCAGCAGGCAGACGCGCTAACCACAGAGCTATGAAGGCAGTCATTCACCGCACTCTAAACATTTGTTTATATCTTTACCATAGGACGTGCTTTGCAGCGCTGTCACAGCTACCGGTGCGCGGCGTTCCATGCACGAGGGCTAGCTCACCCTCTCCCGCGTCACCCTCTCCCTCTAGCTCACCCTCTCCTGCGCTCGGGAGACCTCTAGCTCAGCCTCACGAGAGCGGAATGAGCCCTCGTGCATGGAACGCGCGCGCACCGGTAGCTGTGACAGCGCTGTAAGCGCGTCCTATGGTAAAGATATAAACAACCGTTTAGAGTACCGTTGGTTGAGACTAGCTGAGACGCCAGAAAGTCTGGTCGGTACCATTTTGAGTGTTTGTGCGTATGGCGCGTGCTTTGCTCGCCTTCCTAAGTGACACAAACGCACGTGCTGGGCTGCGGAGATCGTGCGCAGGGCTGTGAAAGTGTCAACAAATTTAGAATCGCCTCAAGAGTGGGCTGGCGTATCTAGAGTGTGCCGGCCACCTGACGAACGCGCAAAACTCCGCACCGTTTGATGCTATTCGCATTAACGTAGATAATCATTCCCAAAGGATGGGTTCTGCTGATTTTTGTTTTCTTTAGGGCCTCCATGCCAGCATACATTCTCTTGGCAACGTGGTTCACACAGTCTTCTTTTCTCATGTCCTTGTCGTATAGATAGAGTCCTGCAATATGGTTGAATGCTTTGCTGTCCCCGTTGCACAGCACTGTCACATACTGAAGGTTGTGGAGTTGGACAGACCGACAGAAGATCTCGTCTGCTGCTTGCAGCTCCATCGCATTTGCAGACCCAGCAAAGTTCTTCTGGCATACTGCTCTGTGATTCTCGGCCCAGTCAGATCCCTCTGCAGCTCCAAGGCTGCATCCATGGCAATAATTGCTCTGGACAGAATAGTCCAAAACTAGTCCAGTCTCAAGCTCAATGGCAACTCCAACACCAAAGTGCGAAGTGTGCCCACGCTTATGTCAAGTGCCATCGTACGTCACACAAACGTCCATCAAATCACCGCTATCTGACTCGCGTGTTTCTCGTGCTGCTTCTGCTGCCTTGCTCATTACGTTGCTGGCTGCTCTCATTGAGGCGTCGTGCATCCTTTCTTCCAGATATTGATAAGATTGGAGATGCATGGGCAAAGGAGCATTGATGCCGGCAAAGAAGTTAGTAAGCTTTGTGTATCAGATACCACATTCACAAGACGCAAGAGAAATCCGCGCTGCCAGTTCATTCTGCCGCGAGTGTCCGATGGTCGACGAAGGCCGCATCCAAGCAACGTCCCGCAGTATGGGCAGACGACAACGAACTGCGCCTGAACTCCCTTGCTACTCTCGCTAGCTGAAGGTCTGATCCCCGGCACACTGGGCACAGAAGAGCGGACACCAATAGGGAGTTTTAGAATAACGTACGCAATTTTAGCGCACGCTAGCGCTAAATTTAGCGCTTGTATTAGCGCACGCGACGCAAGAGAGTTTTAGAATAGCGTTTCTCCGTCGCGACGCAAAATCCCAAGCATCTCGCGCTTGCGACGCCACCAAGATACAGTCACATTTTTATTTCACGCACGAAATGCTGTAACTTTAGGGGAAAAAAGTTTTTGGTCCAGAGTAGCATTTTAGATTCGTTTAAACATGAGAATGCGACGCGAGCGGTTGACCGGTCGTGTCCGCTTGCGTCGCCTCGGCAAGAGAGGTCTCATGTACTGACCTTCCCGCATCGTACCTTCGCCGAGAAATGTTCGCGCATCGAAAGCATCAAGTTGCCGGTGATCGTTGCCAAGCAGAGTACAATGTCGTTCCGTATTGAAAATCGCAGTTACGAGGATGCCGCCGACGTCGCACTCACGACGCCGCCGAAGCAGCCGCCGACGTAATCCTGGGAGCCGCCATTTTTTTAACTCTGCTCGTCTTGGCTTTAGCCAACTTCTCATCACGAATCCTCCTTGGAGAAGCGCAAAGACTCTTAGCGTACGCACGCTATTTCCGAGAAATAGCGCACGCTAAAATTGCGCACGCAGAGCGCAAAACCTGGTTTGCGTTCGGAGCATGCGCAGTGGCAACGACGCTATTCTTTGCGCACGCAAAGCTTTAGCGTGCGCTATTCTAAAACTCCCTAATGTCTCGATGGCAGATACAGCAACCAGACGTATAACCTTCGGTTGGGGCACCGTCGGTCCCCCACAACCTTATAATCTTCAGGAAGAGATGAAGAAACGTCGGCTGGTTGCTCAGAGGTCAGGTCCTGAAGCGACGAACCGGGAGATGGTGGTGCGCTCGGGAGAGAAGCAGCTAATGCGTGCGACGTGGTTCCGTTAGGGTTAGCGCATGTACGCGTCCACCAGACGAGCCTCTTGGTTTCACAGAACGGCAGGCGAGCTCCGAAGACTTGGAGGGAATGCTGTTTAACAGCCAGCATCGCGTCGCACGAGACCGTAGATAAAACTATAAAGCTATGAGAAATATGATATAACGAGCAAGCAAAAGCGAACGTTCGACCGAAGCAACGAGACGAAACAACAATTCAGGTGAGCGGATCACGTGGGGTGTCATGGGCCAATCTAGGCTCGAGTTTCGTTTTCAAGCCATTTATAGCCGACAACTAAAGGGCTCTGGCTTTGTTCATGCTTACTCTGAAACGAAGTTTACTATCATCATAAAAGCGACAAGAAACAACGCTTTCAACGAGGGTATGAACATCGCGGTAGGCCAAACGGGTACGGAGCGTTCAGCATTTGAAAATGGTGGATTTTGGCAACAGATCGCGTGTCGGAACGATTCACGGATGGGAGGCGCGTCGCCGACCCGTCGAAAATCTTTTACATCGGCGCAAATACTTGACGTACGTGGCATGAAATTTTATGGAAGGGTACATTATTAGTTTCTGAAATCAAATATAACAAATTTGAAAAATGCACTTTTTAAAAACAAATCGGGAATTTGAGCTTGTGTCCTCCCTTAACATTGTGGTTGGTGATGCAGGCAGCCTGCCGTCGACGTTGCCAAATCCTCGAAAAGGATCACCTGCTGCTCGTGGGAATCAAATTTAAGTCCACTGCATGTGAAGCGTAGATGTTATCACTGAGCTATGTCAACAGCTCAACACCCCAATGCCCACTGCAAGCGCTCTCTGGAAAAAAATAAGCCTAACACAAAATGTAGTCGTAGCACTGTCAAAGCCAAGGGCTTGTGCCAGGAAAAGCGGCTTCTACCCCCCGTGAAACGGCTAACAGTGCATGATTTTCCCTAGAGCACCCAGGTAACAAGGAAAAAAGTGCCAAACTTTCCCCAGACAGCAAGATCCTAGCGCAGAATTTTCCATAGACCTCCTAAACACTGCCCGTTTTTCTATGGCGCCTACAGGAGGTCAGCGTAGGGCACAGAGTGGACACGAGTGCTGCGTCAGTGTTTGGCTCATGTTCACACAGTGACGACATCAGTTGAATAATGTAGGCGATTAGGCTTGTTGGTTCATTTTTACAAGTACAAACAGAATCACGACAGCACGCTTTAGCTGTAAATCACCGCTGTTGTTTGTCAGTCTCCTTTTACTCTGTCCATGCCATTGTTCTGTTTAGTAATTTTAAGAGCATGTCGCAGCTGGACTAGAACTGAAATAGAGTTATTCCGCGATTCGTAAGGGCAATGCGGGTGCGGCCTTCTTGCTCATACGGACTGCACTAGCGGCGAAAGAGTTGCTTCTTTACATAAAAAAATAATGAACATACCCCTTTCGCTCAGCTATCTTTCGATGCTTGACCGAAAGAGCTGGGTTTGGGGGATGAAAGAGGAGATTATCCCATTCTTTACCAATCAAGCAGTAAAAAAAAAAAAAAAAAAAGAGGCTCGAGGTACATTTAAGCATTTTTTATGAGTTGTGAATGCGAAGGCATGCATGCCGTCCCTTTGCTTCCTTATTTCGTCTGCAGCATACTTGCGTCGGCGGTCGAGCGCGCATGCTCTCAGGGTGTCCAGCAAATTATTACTTTGAAATTCACCGACTTTTCCAGGCTTTCCCTGACAATTTCAGGTGAAATTCCCTGACCACTGTAGAGGCGGTTAAGTATATAAGACCATTACAACACAAGGCATTCAGCATTGAGCACTGTGAAGATCATTTTGCACACGCTTAATCTAACTTGCATATTCTGAAATATTCGGGTTCGTCCACCACGGAGAAACGAGCACTTTCTTGCCGCCGACATCGTCAGCGAAAAGGCCGCTTCCGGAAACACGATGAAAACATGACGCTCAATCACACAAGTCAATAACCAAATGGCAGCATGGCCGCATGGCTGCCAGATGCACACTTTCAGCTTATGGTTTGGATGAAATTGGGGTCTGCGAATTTACCATTTGTTACCAATTCTAGTAGCTCTAACTAAATCTAGCCTAGTGTTGCGCCCTCAATCCATTCAATTCAATCCAATCCAAGGCTTGGACTGGATTTGTTGCCTCTTTCCTTTGCATCGGGTAGCATACTCTGCCCACAGCGGTGCGCGGGCAGAAGTTCAAAAGTATCAATGGCCAGGAGAACCCTATACATCCGAACAGGGAAAAAATCCTGAAAATTTGGAATGAGCAACCTTATTGATAGAGACACGAAACAGGGTTTACGAATGGTCCTGCCAGGTGACGTGATATTGTGCCATCTTCAGTAACACCCTTTCACAGTATCTTCCACTTCAGATCATATTTCTGCTTTGCTGCTCTTCCTTAGTATGAGTTGCCTCTTGAGGGGAAATGCTCCTCGAAAATATTTTTTCTAATTTTGAAGCTAGGAGGCCGAAATTTGCACAGCAAGTACATATTGAGCTCCTCTTTTCATATATGTAATCAGTTTTCTGATACCTGCCTTGGTAAAATATCTGTGCACGTATGAAGGCTTATAAAATGCCTTTTTTGTGCACCCTTTTTCTCCGAAATTTACTTAAAAGAGAGCATCCTAAAATAGCCTGGTTGCTTCCTTGTGAACAGTAGAGCGTGCAAATCTACCTGAAAAAAAAAAAAATATCTACGCCTGGAGAGAAACAAAAAATTGTGAACTATTGAGTCATCACTTTTTATGTTTCACTTTTAGTTTTATATTTTTTATAAAAATTCAGGCGTGCCAATCGCATAACTAGCAAGATTTGCACACTCTATACATCACTAGGAACAGCTGTGCAAAGTTTGGTTGCGATACAGTAACCACAAATGGTGAAAATTGTGTGCACAAACTCTGAAGACAGACAAAAATACCAATCTGAGAAAAACGCAAATGAAAGTTTAGTTTTATGTAACATACCTAAATTCTAACTCAAACCACACGAAACTTGGTGGTCATATAGTTCCAAGTGTCAGAGCCTGGACCACCAAACTAGAATTCCCCCGCTGCATTGCACAGCTCCAGAAAAAGATGCCAGCCCCTTTCGCGTAGCGGCCCATTCTTGGACGGCGAGTTCGCCCTTTCCGCAAGTCGAGCATGCCGCGCCACTGACGAGAGCTTCCATCGCGCCGATCTCGCCGATCGCAGTACTTGCACGCTCATCTGCAGCTCTCTCTCCTTTTCAAACATCTTCTTTTCCGATGCACTAACCAGCTCATCAGCGCTGCCGATGAAACTCGAGCGATCGAACTCGAAAGCGTCGCCGCGCCGCCCCGCCCAAGGTTAGGGTTAGCTGCTGCGGATGAACTTTTCTTCTTTGAAGCTTTCCGGTTGCCGTTTTCTCGACTTCCTTTGAACTTGTGTGTCGTCCGAAACTTCCAAGCTTGAAAGTCGCGTTTTCCGTCGACGCCCATCGCAAAGAAAGCAGAATGATCGAACAAGCCGTTGGTTCTGGTATCCAGTGCAGTGCGACGCTAGAACCGCAAGCAAACTTCGCCGCGCAGCATGTTGCTCTTGGCCAATGGCGGGGCCACAATCGCATCACGTGATTTAAAAGTCCAGTGGCGACGCGCGTTTGCAGCGGGAAAAACATTTATGTTTTATTATTTACAACCGGAATACGAAACTATCGACGACAGTTTCGGAGAGAAAAACGGCTAGGCCTATGTGTCAAAATAAACGCGATGGCGGGCGACGCCGCGATCCGAAGAATTACGTGCTCGAAAATGGCTCAGATTTGCGCTGTTTTCCATCGCAAGACGGGCTTCAAACTTATATCTGACTAATTTCGCGATGATATCCGATCTTGATTTTTTTTACACGCAATAGAGGAAGGTTCAAAGATAATAAAACACTAAAAAAGCAAAATCACTTTTTTCGAAAAAAATTGTGGTTTTTCGACCCGCACCTTCCCTTAAGGCCCGTTCACACACTTGCGTTCGGAGCGACCACTACGCTTACGAACGAATGCAACCGGTTGGAACGACGAGCTGCCATAGCAACGAAGCGCCAAACGGTCGTTTCGTTCGTGTTCATTTAGAACGCAAGGAGTTGAGCCGGGCTGAACTTTTTCGTTACGTTCGGGAACGACGGGAGCGACAGACCAATCACAGATCGAGGAGAGCTCGGTCGCGCGCGTTGCATGCCGGTCGCGGGCCGGCTCCTATTTGCAAACATGGCGTCAGTGGTGATTGTCGGCGTGGACGGCGTGGTGGAAGCTCATCGTTCCCCGTAAAAGCGCTATCCTGGACAGTGAATTTTCGTCGTGTGTCGCTATGATAACCCATCACATACTAGAAGGGAAGATCCACCTCCTCGTGCGGCGATCTCGTGGCTGCACTCTCAAGACAGCAGAAACGCCCGTGCCGTCGTGTTTGTTTACTTCGACTACAGTGGTGCTTTCTTAGCATTTGTGTCCTCGAACATCGCCCGGATTTCTTTTTGGCGCATTCCATGCGTGTGCTCAAGTTCAAGCTATTACTGGTGCGTACTGTATAAAGGATGCGAATTTTCACGTGTTTTCATCACCCGAGAAAGGTGATTAGTGTTAGCAATCCTGAACGCTCGCAATGTCTATCTGATCACGAAATTATATTTCTATGTTGCTGTATCGCTGCTAAGATTACGCCGTCTTTTTATAATCGTAGAAAAGGCGTGTGGCGAGATTTGTACTGTTGGCAAATTCGTGTATTAAAGTTGCGATCGTGCAAGACGGCGTACTGCATCTTTTTTTTTTTTAGTGCACTACCCTGCAAGCGTATCCTGAAAAAAATAAATAAAGCTTGAAGTCATAGAAGACGGTGTGTCTATTTTCTGTTACGCAAGTGAGTGGCAGCACGTCCCCTTCTTTTTATCGCTGAAACAGCTGACGGCGGCGGAGAAGCGGTGGCCGTGCTGCCGACTCGCCTGCGCTTGTTGCAGTGGTTGCAGGAGTGTACGCGCAGTGCAGAGTGGTCGCTCCGGTCACAACGGACGCAGTCGTGGATAACGGGTTCGTTTCAGATGTCTGAACCAGCCTTTACACAGCTATTGTAGGCGCACAGCAGATCATAGTGACTGTACGCCGTAGCCGAAACCTCCGGCAGTTCCGGTGAGGACCTCGTGTTGGGCACGAAATCGGTCGCCATGTTTGTAAGTGTAGCTGGATTGCTTACTATTGGCTAGGAACAAGAGCTGAAGGTCGTTTCTCATTGGCTGTTGATTCGTGTTGTTGCATGCGGTTCCATGTGTGTGTACACGTCGCGCACAGTGTCGTTGAAGTCGCAGCGGTTGCATTCGTTCGTAAGCATAGTGGTCGCTCCAAACGCATGTGTGTGAACGGGCCTTTAGTTCTTACCAGTTTATCTGTCAGGGAATGCCTGCTACAGAAGTTAGCTTGTCTGCAACGACACAAACTAGTAGCTATTGCCAGGGGAACAACAAAGTCTCAAATAAGAAGGTGCTAACCAGGCACGTAGCCAGGATTTTGTTTCCGGGGGGGCCCGCCCATGACATATTGTTGTATGAGGGGGAGGGGGAGAGGAGGTCCCAGCAAAATTGAAGATTTCGGGGTGGGCCCGGGCCCCATGGGCTGCCCCTGGATACGTGCCTGGTGCTAACAATGCTCCAGGTGAATTTTGCGTGCCTTGTAGTAGTAAAAAAAAAAAAGAAACCTAAAGCTGAAATTTTAAATGCGTTTTTCTCAGTTTCAATTTTTGGTAGGAAATGTGGTGTGAGGAAATGTATCATTTGACATTTTGAAAGCGTAAAGATTTCATTCAGTGGTGTCCTGGATTGAAATTTCCTGAGGAACAAGTTAAGGTACTCATAATCTGAAAAAAAGCTAAATTCTTCATGACAAAAACTGAATATTTTTAAAACACAGAAATTTGTTAAAATCTTTTGCTCGTTTTGGGTGTTATTGTTTTTCTCTAGAATTGCATTTTCTACAATTAAGTTTTACCTTAACTTGCACTATGGATATTCTACTCCGCATTAAACCAAACAATTTGTGCAATTTTTTTTTTTTTTAATACACTTCCTAATAAAGTAACTTTTTTTTGTGGAGCTTATTGTAGTTGTTGGAGAATTGGCCTACAAGACTGAAACTTTAGATGTCATCAATCCTAATGGGGTTCAATTCACCTCTGAAAGTTTGAATCAATTTCACACCCTGTAAAAAAGGTATGTAATTTCGCACAGTTCACTTTCAACGATCTTGAAGTTGGAAGACAGCATTATGGCTACCGTAAGTGCCAGTGGTTGCTTTCCTGGCTGCACGCTCTCATAAACTGACAAAATAAGGGTCGGTGAACTGCATTCTTCTATTACCGCCACATTTTATAGTGGAACCTTATTCGTAAACGCTCACTTGCAAGATGTGGGGCAATTGGCGGGTCTTAAGAGCCTGGAATATCAATTGCAACGCTAAAAAACAAAAACCTCAATCAAATAAAAAGAAGACTTAATTAAATTGTGGTTCAACTGCATCGGTTGCTTGGAGATCGAATCAGAATCTGACAAGCGTTCCAACCCCAATTAAAAAAAGTACAATGTGCCGGTGTCACTTGCTTCAGTTGCCAAATAAACGACACGTTCAGCAAATGACCGACGCGCTCCGAGTTTTAATTTGTCATAGAAGCCCTCACTGCAGTTCAAAGCAAAAGCATGCACCAGATGTACTCTGTAAAAGCGCTTGAAACGATCCGAATGCCCACAGTAAATGCATTCCAACTTATCGTCTGCTAAGCTCCGACAACTCCTCGGCAACCCCTGCCTCATTGGACCATATCACAGTTTACACCCAACAAAGTCGCAACCCTCGACCCTCAACCACAAAACATTTATTCAAAAAAGATTGGTATTCTACCAATTTTCATATTCAAGCCCCAGAATATCAACTGTCATTCCCAGAAACCGCGATAAAAGTTTCATCGTCTAGAACAGGGGTGGCCAAGCTGCGGCTCTTTCCGTGTTAAAGTGCGGCTCGCCGCTCCCTCCCCTAGCCCCTTCGCCCCTCACACACACACACCCTTCCCTGCTCCCTCCCAGTCACACGAGCACTTCCCTCCCAAAAAATAAATGGAACGCGTTTTAAATCGAAAGACAAGTTGTGGTTTGGTAGTCCTGTGCTAGTACTTCCTTATATACAGTTGAACTGCTTTTAACTCGGATAGATTAAAAGTAGATCGAGTTTTTATTGCTTCAAACAAAAGTTTGCCCCCCCCCCCCCCCCCCCCCATCCCAGGCTCTTGGAAGTTCCGTGGTTTGTTTTGCGGCTCGTAGGCCGGGTCAGCCTGGCCACCCCTGGTCTAGAACAACCTACTAAGATAAGAAATTGCAGTTTTCCCCGTCTCTCCCATAAAGTCCCATGCATTAGCTGGTGCCAGCGATGGCTGCCGGTGATGGTGCTCAACCCCAGCAAGACAATCCTCAATATGCGATCCACCTACTATTATAGCTAGATCAGTGTATGAAACTCCAGCCCCCCCCTCACGGGCACCCAAAGTCACGAACACCTCAGCCCCCCTCGAAAAAAGCTCCTGGCTACTCCCCTGACTCGAGCAGACAATATGCAGCATTACACACAAAAAAAGGGGCTAAGCAAAAAGAAGACAAGCGTCGCCAATTTTACATTCCCCCCACACGGCGCTTGCAAAAACGATGACTGTGTGATTTACTCGCGAGCGCTGCCCCCATCCCGAACTAAAACACAAACACAAAAACAAATATAATCCGCGAAGTGCACGCGCCAAGATTTTGAATATGACCGTACGAAACAAACAAGGTCATATAAGTAGACCGTCACTGCTCACTAATACAAGATGACCGCCATTGTGAAACGACTATGAAAGGTTGCTCACAGATGGCGCACCACGGGATATAGTAAAATCCAACAGGAAAGGCTATTTTCAGGCTTCCGCCGGAGTGCAAACTTGATCCTCCTACTTCCCTATTAAAATATGTGGAACGAAGATCTTATTGGAGATATGTTAAGAAATTACCTTCCTCAATGCTTGTTGTGTAACATGTGTTTTTGCTGGTTGTTTGATTGTGCCATTTTATTTTATTTTACAATTCACGATGTTGAATGTTAAATTAGCTGCTTCATTGTGCTTTTTTTTTTAATTTTTACTGAGTATACCTATTGCTGAATATATTTATTGCACTGTTTACTGTTGAACTGTTGGGGGCAAAGACTGTCAGGCTTCACGCCTTTACCTCTGCCCCATAAACAAAAAAACCCGCAAAAAAAAAAAATGTTGTCAGCAAAAAAAAAAAAAAAACTGGGTTGAGTAAGTTTATTTAGCCTAGAACTTATTCTGCCTCAATGGGCGACTTGTTGCCCAGCTGTAGCTGAGAAATTCAGCCAGTGCAGTACAACCGCTAGCCTGGCGTCATTAAAGGGGTACTCCTGCGATTTTTAAGCTACATCAACTAACTATATTTTCTGACTCCCCGGCCTTTACCTCTTTCCGGTATGCTATTTAGTATCGCGAAATTCATAATAGTTATTGCGATATTGGCAAATGAAAATGATGCAAAAACCAACATTCAAATATACCCGCACTTTTCAGTGCCGTGACGTCAGTGGAAGGGCAGGCTTGCCAGTCGAGCGAGCAGTCTAAAAATTGGAATATGCCAGTCATTTGTTCCGTGCTGGGGCGCGGGACTGGAGCGAGCTTCCAAAGCATTCATTTGACACCGTGAAACTGCTTCGAATCAGTTGGGAACAAATTCTACAGTCCAAAGAGTGAACCCCTGCACTTCCACTGACGTCACTTTTTCGTTGTTGCCAGTAGAGACTTTCAGTTTGAAAAACACGGTGAGGACCAAAATTGTTAATTCAATAACTTCGTGAGAAAAAATTATTTTGACCTACCGTAAAATCCCGAGAGATAGCCCACCTAACATCAAGAGCAAATCGGGTGAAAATATGGAGTGGGCTAACTTTCGGTGTACAATCAAGAAAAGTTTTAAAAAATTGCTATTTTTAGGTTGTGTCCCTTCGAAGCTTGTTGGAACGAGAATACAGCGCAAACGAACGACGGACCAGTAGAAGAGTACCGTAAAAACCCGCGAATAATACAAAACATAATTTGAGGACCACGAAAAAAAAACATTATCCGCGTATAATACGAAACAAAATCAGGACTACGAAAATATTCCGCGTAAAGTACGACCCTGGAAGTCTTAAGAAAAACGTTTATTTGCGTCATAATTGAACCTTAATCACTGTCATCACGTCCGTCAGACTCCTTGTCCGACGCCTCCTCCCAAAGGCAGTAGTCTTCAGTGCCGTCGAGCGCATTTGAAATCCCGCACTTGAAAGAACGAGCGACGAGCGAGCGCCGACGCAGTGAAATCCCGGCGCGGCGCATAAAGCGAGTAACCCAATGTCGGCTCGCCAAAGTTCTCATGCAGCAGCTCGGTGTTTACGGCGAGGTGCCGTTCACGTTGCTCTTTTACAAAGTTAGGGCGAAGTGCCGTTCACGTTGCTCTTTTACAAAGTCGCCCAGACTTGCCTCGACGTCGGCGAACACGCCATTCTTCGGGCTCCTAAAGCTTCTTCTCGTTCCGTTGCACGCAAACAGAGCTTGCTTTTGTCGTCTCCATCCGCGGATGCTGCCCTCATTTACGGCGAATTGTCGTCCGGCTGCCCTGTTGCCGATGCCTTCCGCAACCAAAAGGACTTTTCTTTTGAAGGCGGCCGATTATTGTTTTCGCGCCGACGCCATTGCCGAGCCTGACTGTGGACGGATGGTGGCGCCTCGGACATTGTGATTTTAATGATGATGATAGCTGTTTTGAGCGCCTTATTGCTTCGAAACCGAAACTACGTCAAACAGCGTTAGATCGCGCCTCATCGAAGCTGAAAATTGTTAGGACCCGCGTATAATACGAGCCGCAAATTTTACATAGCAAAATTTGAAAAAAAAAAAAACAACCTCGTATTATATTCGGGTTTTTACGGTATACACAACACTACTATTACTAGTAGTGGGCTATCTTTCGGTGTTTAAAAGAATATAGCAAATCAAGCCAAAAATAGGGGTGGGCTATCTTTCGGGGGTGGGGCATCTCTCGGGATTTTACGGTAATATTTGGGATACTATTTTGGCGATGTTCTTTGGCAAGTTCAGCAAAATTTCAAGCAGATCGGGGACCATGAAGAAATCGCCGGAGTACCCCTTTAATGTGCACCACACAGCACTGTTACATGACCGCACGCCGGTACGATGCTCATCCTGATCGAAACAGGCAGAGGTGGGGATTAAACCTGGGATCCTGGTTCTGCAGTGCGAGCTTTCGGTCCCCGTGCTCCGAGTTGGTGTGTGCTAAACCACCCCGCCACCGATCCCCCCCCCCTCACCCGCTGTCAGGAAATCTATTAGTGCCTCCGTTTTTTTCAAAACTGCTCATGAATGCCAGGTTGAAAAGGAGGCAGACTGAAGGAATTCAAGCTCCCGTAAAAATATTTTTAGCCCCTAAAAATATTTTTAGCCCTAAAACTCGGGAAATGTGCAAGCGCACTACAATTTGGTTTTTTATTACCTTTTTAATAAAACCATCCCAAAGTCAATCCGTCCAGTGATTGCTGACCAGTCGGACCAAAAAGTTGTTATTGAAAATGCATAGGCCTGAGGAGCTGCAATATCCTCTCGAGGCTGCGAGCCCCGGTTGAATGCTGGCACAGCTCTCATATCCACTCCGCGCCCCCGTATCAGTAAGCACGACATACTTCGGTTGGCAACATTGGACCACTGTCGAAGAACAGTCAAGAAATATACTCGTGATTTCAACGAAGAACTAAAAAAAAAAATGTGTGCTTTTACGTTCGTCTAGTAGTAGAACATTTCTTTCTGCCTCGCTCACTTTCTCCCCACCCCATGCGTCCCGCTTTCTGCCTCGAGCGTCATGGTCACGCCAGGCGTGAGGCACTTCTGCATAGAGGCTTGAGGATTCTGTCCAAATACTGGGCGTTCAGCCCGGCTCTAACATTGCCAGTGGGCACAAACGCAGAAACTGTCATTCAGTTGAAGATACCTCCCAACTGAAACGAGTAATTGCCTGGTGTTCCCACTCCCCGTGACAATCAAACGTCAGTAACATAAAAAGATTAGCAGTTTTTCGCCATAGTTCGCAAAGAAATGACAGTGACAGCGGCTATTGCATGCCGTAACACCCCCTTTATGAGCATCTACTCTCTATTTACTTGGTTGCACACGACACAGGCTTGTGGTGACTAAAGAATGTGGAAAAGGGAACACACTACACAGCAACCAACATCCGTTCCTAATACAAAAACTGAGCTGGGTATCGTTACGACCGATGGGTTACTTTACACCCGATAGTACCTGCAAATAGAGTTCTACGGTGACGAATACTATAAAACTATAAGACACTGCCACTCAGCAAGACTGAATGCATGCGCCTTGCCCGCACTGGCAGAGTGGTGCACGCAAGATTTCTGCTGGGCAGAACGCCGACGACGCGAAGACCCTACAATCGCCATCGCCGTAATATCCAGTCAGATGGGGGCAGAGTTTGCAGGGCAGACACCCAAGGGCCGTCTGCTCTGAAAAAAGGCGTTTGGAGTCCTTGCTCACCTGTTCGGTAAGCAAGGGGTCGAGGCGTTCGGTCAGCCCGTCTGAGACGGGCGCCTGGAGGTCCCTCAGAGTACAGCGGAGCGCTTGACGGGGTAGGGCCAGCAGCCCCGGGGGAGGGCACGGAGGGATTCCAGGGGGACCGTCTCCGCATTGCCGTAGTCCACGAAGAAGACGTCGGCACCGGAGGGACCAACCGCCGTCACTACAGCCCGATACCACGCCTCATCTTCAGAGTACAGTGCACAGCACGGAAGCCCCACCTGCACGGCAAAGGCAGAGGCAACTCCTGGTAAACCGTTCCGGAATTATGCAGAGCTCCCTGCCGTGCATTCGGCGCACTGAACGGAAGCTAAGATCGTCCATTTACGGTCATGAATCAATCTGCAACCTTCGAGCATAAAAATAAAATAAAAACAGGTTGATAAAATAAAAAAATTTTGCCCGATAAAAAATAAAAACAGGTGAAACACTATCGAAGATCGCGACACGCTCTGTTTTTCCGCGATCAGGCGCGGAAACAGGAGGATGACGTAGGATGTGCAACGTCCAAGCACGAGTGATCGCTTCCCAAGCGGCAAGAAGGCCAACCGATGGCGGACCAATATTCGAGCGTGTGCGATTCGCACGCGGGAAGCAATCGCACGTCACTGGCTGTAGTACGTCCGTTTCCACACCGAATCACAGCAAAACGGGCGTGTCGCTATCGTTGGTCTCTTTTTTAGTGCGGATATGAAAAACGTATCAGTCTAATCTCGGGCTTTTAGAATGCTTGGAGGCTGTAGATTGAGTGATGGCTACTAAATAGACGAGTTCCGAAACCACTTTAGGAACTCTCAGTGATGGAAGCAGCATTTGACCCTTTGGAGCAGGTTCTGTAGCAGGCAAAATATTCGTTTGGAGCAGCCACTGACGCTTTTGGAGCAGATGCCAACGTCTGTTAGCATATCACTTGGGAAAAAAAAATTTATTGCACCACTAAATGAGTTTATATTTGATAATGACTGAGGGTTTCTCTTTGATAGTGGAACAGATTACTTATTACCTTTTGTAATAAGAACACATAGGGCACAAAAGGTAGATACAGGGTTCGTACAGGCTTCAAAGAAAAAAATTCAAGGGTTTTCAAGGACTTTTAAGGACCTGGAAAGATATTTTAAAGGACCCCTTTAATACTGTAAATGACTTGATTTTCGCGAATTGCCCACGATTCGTGAAAAACAAGTACCGCGAACAATTTGGGCACAATATCAACACTTCGGAAGCTACATTCGAGTCGCAAAAATTAGAACCCGCAAATAATTCCAAATTTTCAGCTTTAGTACGGTTCGCGAAAATTCGAGCCCGCGTAAATTAAGTCATTTAGAGCACTCTATCCACCAAATATAGAGCACTCTATCTACCACCTTGCACGCGCTGGTCAAGACCGATGACTCTGCTGGGGCTGCGGGGACGGATCCCGCGGAGACTGATCGGTCACTGAAGCACAGAGTCACATAGTTCTTCATGGAGCTACCTGCTGCCTTCTTCATGTTCCCACTGTGCTTCGCACTTTTAATGTGGTTTTTGGTGCGGACTCGCCCATTGACGAGACGTCAAACGTCTTCCCTCAAGGTCTGCATTTTGCCCGATTCATGCTCCCTGGGTCCGACACAACCCAGTGTCTGTAGTCGTCATGACCCAACCACGACCGCTGGAAGTTGCACTTTCCGGGCATCGCACGCAGCTTAAACAACGTCCACCATGTGCTGCGTAAAGCAGACTCAAAACGAGGAAACCAGGGCTATAATAGCAGACACTACGCGAGTGAGCGACGGCGCAAGATCACAAGAAGCGGACGGGCGAGACCGGATCCGGAACCACCGGGACTGCTACCATTGTGGCCAGGCACTTAACGTGTATCAACCAAATATGTCGAGTTGTATGCCATATAAAAAAATTCCCTCGTTTTAGTTTCAAATTTTTTTTAACATACACGTAAAAATCATGATTCTATTTTATTATTATAAAAAATGTAGCACCACTGACTATCATAGGGAAATTCAAGGGTTTTCAAGCACCGCTACAAATTCCAGGACTTTCAAGGTCTGGAAAATGGCATTTTCAAATTCAAGGGTTTTCAAGGTTTTCAAGCACCTGTGCGAACCCTGAGATAGAGCTTTTTTTTTGAGTAATAAGGCTCTGTTCAGAGTAGGTTCCATTTACAATGGGTACTAAATAAATTGATGAGAAATGAATCACACTTCAGTTATAATAAAGCCTCCCTCCCACTTTTACACCCGGTAGTTTATTTAGCCTTTATGTATTGTTGCTGTAAAATGCCACCAAAAACCAACATAGTCGCTAGCATGTCTATCAGTAAAAATGCGCCTCCAAGATTTGATCGTTACCAAACTCAAAACTTGGAATATTAAAAACTGAAAAAAAAAAAAAACAGCTACCTGAAAAATATTATGAAAACTTACTGTTACGCATATAATCATATAATCAAGATCAAAGAATGTGGACATGCAATAATACTTAGCATAATTTACATGTATATTGTGCTAAACCAGACGCTCACCCATGCCAGCAGCTACTCCTAGCACGCCACTGAAAGGCGATGAAGCTCGACGCGCAAGGGCTGGTAAGAGGCGCCACGGAGGCACACGCCAGACATAATAATAAACTGATCTCACCAGGAGTACAGGCGCCTGGTTCTGATTTATCGTAGTAGCCACCATCCTACTATTTTGCAATGTTTTGTCGCGAATTTTGGCTCCTCACAGTGCCGACATCGTCTAAAATTTTAGAGGATGTCGGTGATCAAGCCGCCAGCGCATCAACCGGCCAGCGCGGTGGTCGAGCAATCTTAAAACTTTGTTTCACCTTAATTTAAAGTGCAGCCGACGCTACGAGCTAATGGGATTAACTAAACAATGTCAAAGCGCGACATCGAGGCATCCGACCGTCTTCCTGTATGAATGTAGCAAATGTCCCATGAATTGCGCTCTTACAATGTGCTTTCGTGTTGTATATGTTTGAGCCTTCGACTGTGCTCTGACCTTCGATGAAACAATGTATACGGTGAGTAGAAACGCTGTGAAATCCATATTTCTACCGTTTTTTCTTTCTTTCTACTTCTTTGAATATTGAGGCCAACCAATAAAAAATATATAATTTTTTTTTTTTTGTTTTGCCCATTTCGGCGCAGGCGTGGCACAATTCTTAGCCAAAAAGACACTTTGGTGCAAGATGTAGCAGACTTTCGCTCACGGCGCAATTTGGTGCAAATGGCGCAGCACTTCCATCACTGGACTCTACACTCGTCTTGAAAGTAAAAAAAAAATTAAAAAAAGTGACATTTTTTAAATCATTTTTTTTTAAAGATCTACAGGCCTTTCTGACATTGTCCAAACATATTTTAATAAAATAAAATGGGTCTGTGAATGTTTTTCCCATAAACTGTTTACACACTTTGCTATTTTATGCAAGCCATACCTCCACTTGTATGCGACCAACCTTTGCCATATATTTTATTTTTCCAGTAGAAGTATATCTAAGATATCAAATAATAGGTATAAATATGTTAAATATTGCATAAGTATTTTCTTTTTTAAATATGCCTCTAACCTTTCCTGGGATAATTGGTTTTAAAAACTACAGAATTTTAAAGTGTCTATAAAAATTCATGTCATCGTAGAGTTTTCACTTAAACCTTATTGGGATGTATAGATCTGGTTTGCTGATATATGTTTATTTGCCGATTTCAATATTTGAATTTGTCTTAATCCTCCACACAATCATTGCATATGAAATGTTGGATAGTATCCAAACTAATTAGGTGATATCCAAACCAAGTACACATATGTAATCAGAAAGTAAGGGCAGATCTGCAAGCGAAATTCCATTCAAATTGGATCAATAATAAAATAAAGAAAGCTCTAGAAGCAGAGTTACTTCTTCGGTGCATGGCATGCAGACCTGCCAACCCTACAATGCTGAAAAATACTACAGGGAATGGCAAAAAACACTACAATTGTGTGAAGAAATACGAAAACTGTTTTATTCTTCAAAAACTTGGTTTAGGTAAGAAAAACGCCTCAACTAGGGCACAAACACATCATACATTGCACGCAATGCCTTATTCTTTAGAAGTTGCTGAAAACTCTTTCGCCTGTGCCTGGTTTAACGGAGACGTTAAAGAGCAAAGTTCTTGCTCTTTAACTTCTCCCCAACAACCGCCATGAACGGCACGTTATGTTCGATCAAAAATGCCGTAAAAGGCATTCTCCTCAGGTAGTGTCGTAATCCGTTGATCGACTAAAGTACCCTCAAAGGTTCTCGTTGGTTTCAACTAATTTTGCAGAGTCCTTGTGCTTTTTTGTATTCAGATGAAACAGAATGTCCCGACGACCAACGTGATAAATGTTGACATCGCAGTGACACAGACTACAAAATGTGTACCTTTCGCCCTTGAGCGACGTTTTCATAAATATAAAGTCGGTTGAATAGCTGAGAATAAACACTTGAAAGTATTTTTTTCCCAACATCTTATAGCAAAGATGGTTTCAAGGGATCATGAGTAAAAGTTCCAGTAACTCAACGCGCAACGTTCGCCAGAACCAACGTCGCCACAGCAAAGGAGATTTCCTAAACAGTTTTGGATTAAGATGGATGGATGGATGTTAGCGGCTATACCGCGCCGCGGCAGCTTGCGCCCCTGGCATACAAATCGATGTACCAGTGTTGCCAGCCCCAACTTGTAAACAGGCAAAATGCAGCTTAAACAAAAACTTTTTTTTTTTACACGGGGTGCGGAAAATCGTACAAATATTGGTTAATACGATAACTGTAAGAAAGCGCTGGAAAGCGGACACTTTACGATAAAATCGTAAAACTTGGCAGGTATGGGCATGTGAAAGGGGACCTACCAGTGAATAGAAGTTAGTAATAGACCCTTTCCGAAACGCGGTTGGATCTCAATATAGATTCCAATGTGTTTACATTTTGCCGGAATTGTTCGCGGGACCTATTTTTCGCAAAGTGTAGGATATTCATGAAATTTACGATTTCCTGAGGACCTAATTTTCACGAATATTCTACAATTTGCAAAAAAATACAAAATGTAAGTAGTCTACAGCATATAAAAAAAAGAAGTGGACCTAAAATCAACCCAAGGAACACCACGCTGTATTTTAAGTCTATCCGACGATTTGCCTTTTATCAGTACAAATTGGCAACGATCTGCAAGATAAGTTTTAATTAATTTTAGAGCTACTCCGCACACACCGTAAATTTCAACCTTTCTAAGTAAAACATTGCGTAGCACAGTATCAAAAGCTTTACTGAAATCTAAGAAGAGACCAAGAGTAAATAATTTGTTCTCTAATATTTCTAACTACTGTACCCCTTATGTTAAGAAGCGCCAGCTCCGCCAATTTTTGCTTTTGAAGGCCGTATTGGGACTGCATTATTATATGCTTCTAAAAAAAATGTGTTAATCTATCAGCAATCACACGTTCAAATATTTTAGAAAAAACTGGAAGAACTGAAATGGGTCTGTGGTTATGTTTTTCTCACCACCTCCTTTATACAGTGGAGTAACCCTGGCTACTTTTAGCTGGTCAGGGAAATCACCAGACTGAAGTACCTTATTTACTACATTTGACAGAACTGGACCAACTATTGTCACAGTGCACTTATTAATAGGTAGGGTTTTTACTTCATCAATTCCAGCGGCCACATAATTTTTTTAGGTTTCTGATTATTTTATCAATTTCAAAAGGTGTTCTTGGAGTAAGCATAATCGACCCAAGTTGGTTTCCTGCGTCAATACAGTCATCCGAGTTCTTTCCCAGTGACATGTTTATTATCTATTAGTAATTCTCTCTGTTCGCGAGTTTGTTTGCAGTGTCCCACCACTTCCATGGTCATTGTGTATACACAGAAGTTCTTTTTTTATAGTATTTGCATTTCGCTTTTCTTAGGTTGATAAAGCTACCACCATCCGGCATTGCTCTATCCATGCCATCATGTTGTATGACCTGCAAAAGTAATTACAATGAATGATACCAATCAGGAAGTTAGCTGTTCCTATTAAGCAGATTGGCTAGAGGTCAAATTTTATCATTAAAGATGCTCGCTAGCTGGTGCAATCCACCGTCTGGCTTAAAGGGTTCAGCCATACATATTTATCTATGCATCCAGACGCCTTAGCTCGGAATTTGGCAAACTTTTCTATCTCTAGGATTTCTACCTGGATTGACTGACGGCCAAGGAAACCCACTGGCATTGAAGAAGTAAAGCGGCGCAAAAGCCTACAGATCCTGCTTGGCCTAGACTTATGCAACAACGGGCGGCCCTTATCTGCTGAAATAGTGGTTCAAATGTAAGAACTCGCAACGTGGGAGCAGGGGCGGTCGAGGAAACCGGGGAACCTGTAAGGTTACCTACCCTTGGGTTTCTAGGAACAGAGTTTGAGAACCCATGCCCTAGCCGATAGACCGACTAGAATCCAGGGAGGAAACCCCTACCTCGAGAGACTCCGGTCTGAGGGGCGGCTGTGTGGTGGCTGCCATGGCAATGGCGTCCATGAGGGTGTTCAACTGTGCCTCGTTCTGGCTCAACTGGCAGTAGAACTCCAGGTGGGAGACGACAAAAACCACGTTCGCGGTAGTGCGCAGCCCGACATTCAGCCGCTGCTCCGCAACGACTTGGGGCGGTGGCTTCGGAGCGTGGGACATGTTCACCACCGGAGCCGAGGCCGCTCCCGTCGTCTGCTCCAACTGGTAACCTGCGGACATTTTTTTTTTTATTTGCAATTTTTGTTGCAAGACGTCTCTTTGCCGATATCCCGTAACTTCAGACTGTCTTGGGAGGCCCTGTAACCGATCCCGCGGCTGAGTAAACGAGAGCAGTGGAAACGTTAGCAACGCAGCACAGCCGCTAACCTGGGGTTCTTAATGTGCATCGTGCGGTAGTGGTGCGTGCGTGCACACTCGTACGATGCTCATCCAGATCGAAATGGGCAGTGGCAGGAATCGTACCCATGACCCCAGGACACTCCGAGCGTGCTCCAAGCATGTGAATTGGAGCCTTGTGCTGATCATGAATGTACAGTCTAACTTCATTTGTAATGTAAGCCCACTCAACTTGGGAGCAGCATCTAAAGTAAAGGTGGTCTCAAACCCCCTTCCCCATTAAAAAGGTGGTTCGAGACCTGCCCTTTCCACCATAGCTTTAACGTTGTTTCCTTCGACTTTCACCAAACCCCATTTCACAACACGGTTTCGTAAAATGCTGTTTTGTCGAAAGTCATTTGATCGAACACCATTTAATCGCACGCCATTGCATAAAACATACCCCAACCGAGAAACGGAGGGTGCAAATGATCTCTGCTTTTCATTCGTTTATAGAAAAAAAATCACAAGTACTCTATCTTGTCATCATAAATTCAAGTTTTGCTGAGTGGCCACGTCGATTTCGTGCGTAATAAAATGGCACATTTCAGGGACACTATTCTTAGATGACAAGAAAAATAAGAGAAACATGCCGAGTTACGCGTATGTTTTAGTCAAGTTGGTTTTGTGTGCACCTAATATGATCCCCACCATTTACCACAGTTAGAAGAGATGCCCCGCAACTTACAGAAGACTTTAAGCACTGCTTAGAAGGAAACCTGTTAACAGAATATTCACTGAGGAGGGAACTTGCTTACTGTCAAAAAGACATGCTGAAGCAAGCCCGGACGCAAATTAACTGACAGTAACCTGGTGCAACTGGAGATACCGTAGACTTCTAATGGCACGGGGGCTTTAGTCGGAAACATGCACACGTCTCTACTAGTTCTGCCAACATGGCCACACAAGCATAATCTTACAATGCATACAAGGGGAACAAAAAACCAACAAAGAAAACAAACCTCCAAATGAAGTAGGCTTGCCAGCCCCAACTACAAGCGACACCGTGTGCTCATTCTCCCTGAAGCCTCTGATCTGCACTTCCACCTCAGAGTCCAGGAGTGCCTCCGACGTTCCGGACTCCAGAACGCACTGGATTCCAAACATTGGCTTTCCCTCTGCCAACTCCTGCGTGAGCTCGAAGACGTCTTTGATAGAAACGCACTCCTCGTTGCCATGGTCGACGTAGAAGACGTTGCAGCGTCCACTGCCAGCCATGGAGGTCACCTTTGCCCGGTAGAACAGAAGGTCCTCCGAGAACCGGCAGCAGACATAGTCACCTGGCTGCGGCTCGTATGTCTGGTTCGGATGCTTTGGACTGTAGAATTGCAGAAGTTGGCCCTGCAGGGTGGCCAAGTCCTGTTCCGGAAGCCTCAACAGCTGCCCAAAGAACTTGTTTGGCGGGGACACGCTGGTGACCACCAGCTTTTCCGTTGCAAGCAGTTTCGGTTGCGGTACCTTGAACGATGCCCTAGGCGCGGCAGTCTGGGGTGAGGCAGCCTGGAGCACCGCCACAACGGACACGGGCGGATCGTTGATGTACATGTCGACCATGTGCGTCCCGTCCGGGCGCACCTCGCAGATCAGCACCTTGGACTCCACATCGAGGACCAGCTTCTGCAACTCGTTCGCGACGTGGTCTGCGGACTGTGGGTCGCACTCCGAGCCCCACGAGGCTGAGCTTGACAGCGTAAGCCGGCTGCAGCGTGTACTTTGGGTCGAGGTGTCTCAAATCCTTAAGCTCCAGGAGGACCGTGTCCCCGTAGTCCGCAAGCCAGACTTGAACTTTGGCTCCATTCATGCCGAGGACTTCCGCCCTGTACCAGATGCCCTCGTACTGACACGCTATGCCCAAACCAGACGAAAGATCTGACGGAGACATTGGAGGCATTGAAGGACTCTCCTTGGCGAGCTGCTCAGAGATCAGCTCAATCTCTTCGACCATCTCCTTCAGCTGGGCGTACATAACTTTGACGGACTCGAAAACGAGACGTACATAACGTGCCCGTTTCCCGCATCTAGGCAGAGCTTCTGCAGACGGATTTGTCCCTGGACGGCGGGGCTGGTCCGAGCGGGTGCTGCAAGATCCGGGAACTCCGCCTCATACATTCCCACGCTGGGCGCCTGGATGAATCGGCACGTGAAGGCGGCATCCGCAGTCAGCGACTCGAACGTCGCCTTGTCCAAGCCCGTGCTGACGGCTGTACAGCGCACCGCAAAGACGGGTTCATCCAGGAATTCGGGTGGAAGGACGATCAACTCGGACGTCAACTTGATCTCGTGGTTTCCGTAGTCCACAAACAGGACCTTGCACTGGCCTCCTGAACAGCCAATGACAAGAGAGCGATAGAGCAGGCCGTCCTCCGAGAAGCGAGACAGGCAGACTGTACCCTCCTGGACCTGAGATGCCGGAAGAGAGGGTGAATTCGCACAGAACTCCTGTATGCTCTCAAGGAATTGGGCAGGGTCCCTGTCGACGAGATGAAGGTAGACATTGGACATGCTCTCAACGTGGGAGACATACGCCTGGTACGCCTTACCCAAAACAATGTTTTGGTAGCGGAAGGCGACGCTCGGTACTGGTGGAGTGCCGCCGTAGGAACTCCGACTACTCGAACTGTCCAGCAAAGACGCCAAGTCGCCGCCGTCCGCGGGCTCGATGGCGACAAAGGGGCGGATACAGTTCTCGGCGACCTGCTCGTGCCGTCGCACGCGAACCGTGACCTCTTCGTAGAGAAGCTTGTCTCTGGCGAGCACCACGACGTCGGCAGCCTCCTGCGGCGAGAAGAGCATCATGTCGACGTTGTCCAGGAAACATTCCATCGCCAGCGGCGGCGTCCTGAAGATGTTGTCCTCCCCGCGGCGAACGTCCGACACCGACAGAATCTCGGGGTTGCCGTAGTCGATGAAGGTGACTTCGACGAAAGTCGGGTCCGTCTTCGGCCAGGCCGAGCACACGGCCCGGTACCACTTGTTGTCCGTGAAGCGCGCGAAGCATGGCGTCCCCAGCGGGATCTGACCTTGGTGCATGAAGCCGGCCTTTGTGCTCAGGGCCTGTTCCAGGCTCTGCATGTAGTTCTCGATTTGCTCGACCGTGTCGTAGTCCCGCTGCACGTAGATCTTCAGCCATTTGAACTCGGACGCCACGTGCGTTACGACAGCTTTGAAGGATTCGGCGGCACGCTGGTCGCCGCCGCTTCCCGGGTAACTCATCGCGAAAGCGGTGATGGGAGCCCGCCCTCAAGTCACAACGTCATTCCCGGCCTCGCGTTGCAACGATGACAGGAGCAAATGTCACAGAAGGTTCGAAAGAGAAAGTGTCAACGGGCGCAAGTTCCAACTTCCAACACAAACGAACCCCTGTCACTCGCCTACTCTCGTCACCAAGCACGCTCAGAAGCCGCGTAAAATCAGAATGTGCATCCTTCAAGAATAACGACCTTATCCGTTTGTTGCTCAACCATAACCGCTACAATAAATACTGAATAGGAACCCTTGTATCCCTCCTAACGGACTCACGTTTCAACCCGGAGCCCACAAAAATTGCTTTGAACTCAAACAAAGCTTTACCAGATTTACACCTAATCTAACCAACGTAGACGGCGCTGAGGCTCCCAATGCGGCACGGAGCATCATCATCATTGATCATTACGGTTGCCACCATTTTGCTTTTTGTGGAGGTCGTAGAAGCCGAAGCAGCGCGTTTGGTCGGCATCGTGCCCCGATTTCACGGCAATGTCACTCCTTTTCGGCAAAGTACGGCAACTCGCGAGGCTCGGCGGCGCCTACAGCCACCGAGCCCCGTCCCTGACGCAGAGCTTCGCCCGCCGTGAAAGCACCCAAGCGACCCCGACGGCCGAGGAGACCCGACCGGCGGTACGCAAACCTCAAGTCGTCCAGCGCCAGAAGCTCGAAGACTTCGGTCGCTACGTAGCAGAATGCCTCCCGAAATACGTGCAGAAGGTCCAGATCACCCAGGGCGACGAGCTAGAGGTCATGATCGCTCCGGAGGGCGTCGTTCCGGTCCTCAGCTTCCTCAAGGACCACCACAACGCCCAGTACTCCAACATCGTGGACATTGCGGGCGTAGACGTGCCGACCAGGCAGTACCGTTTCGAAGTCGTCTACAACCTCCTGTCCTTGCACTTTAACTCTAGGATCAGGGTGAAGACGTACACGGACGAATTGACGGCGCTCGACTCCGCGACGCCGGTGTACAAGGGAGCCAACTGGTACGAGCGTGAGGTGTGGGACATGTTCGGCGTGTTCTTCGGCAATCATCCCGACCTGAGGAGGATCCTGACCGACTACGGCTTCGAGGGCCACCCGTTCCGCAAGGACTTCCCGCTCAGCGGTTACGTGGAAGTGCGCTACGACGACGAAGTCAAGCGGGTCGTGGTCGAGCCCCTAGAGTTGACCCAGGAGTACCGAAAGTTTGACCTGGCTACGCCGTGGGAGACCTTCCCGAAGTTTAGGTCCGGCGGTGCGGCCGAGGAAGTGGCGCTGCCCAGCGGGCAGGAGACGCCGAAACCCGAGAAATAAGGCATTATTGAACCAGTGACGGTCCCATCCTCCCTAGACGTTGATTAGCACCAGAATAAAAAGCTGGCTGTACAGGTATGCTTCTTACCTGTTAGGTCCGTGCGATATATTTATTTCATATTTAGTGCTTTGATGGACACTAGGGGAAGCAGCTAACATTTCGATTACCGTGGGTAGTGCACTAGGTCATACTACAGGGTGTGTAAAAGAGAACGACGGCTGTTGGAAGGGATGCCATAAATTGGTTTCATAAACGTGTTGAGCCAAGTTTCTTCACAGAGGTGGCTGAAGAATATGCTTTAAGGGTATAAATATTCGCTGTGTCTAAAGTGCCGTCCGACGGCACTCTTGCGGAGCGCTGCCGTTTACGGCATCCCATTCGTGCTGTTCGAAAGTGTTTAGTACAAGTCCGCTTATTCCGACATGGATCCAATCAGCTCGCTCGCCAGACAATTCGTCTTAAGCATAAAGTGCGAGTGAGACAAACGCTACAGGAGTGAGCAGCATGCTTTCTTATGCATGTTTATGCCTGCAGGATGCAGGTGCACATCTTCTCAAGTTTGCCGACAGTGGCACTCTCTCAAATGTTGCAATTGTAATTGAAAATGAATTCTAGTTTAAATCTCGCATTCTCCGGTGGCAGCAGCAGCCTCTACAAAATGCAAAAAGAAATTTTTTTTTCTAGGGGGGACATATTGAACTTTAATGTTTGCAAGACTATAGAGCAGGGGTGGCCAGGCTGACCCGGCCTAAGAGCCGCAAACAAAACGACGAAACTTCCAAGAGCCAGGGGGGGGGGGGGCAAACTTTTGTTCTGAGCCATAAACGAAACTCTAACTACTTTCAATAAATCCGAGTCAAACGCAGTCCAACAGTACTGTACGTAAGGTAGCAGTAGCACAAAACTACCAAACCGCAACCTATATCAATTTAAAACGCGTTTCATTTATCTTTTTTGGGGAAGTGCTCGTGTAACCGCCAGGGAAGCGGGAGAATCTGTGTGTATGCGGGGGGGGGAGGGGAGGGGCGGGTATGAACACGCGAAGAGCCGCATGCGGCTCGCGAGCCGTAGCTTGGCCACCCCTGCTATAGAGTATATACAAGCCAGGCATGCTAACCATTACACTTTTGAAACTAGTCAGGGATGTCATTCTTTGGTTTTCAGATATTATCTCGTTATGAAGAAAGTCTTGGGGAATCTGAGTAAACACACAATTAGCAAATTTAACACGCAAAAAAAAGTACAGCAAAAGTAGGCATGCTGATTTCGGCCACAAGGTGCCAAACGCAAGACATTCGTCACTAGGGGACGGCGCTCGAATGCGCACGCGAAGCAGCTGCAATAAATATTCCACTGAACAAACTTACCCGAGTAAAAAGATTGAGACGAAATACGTAAAACTTCTATCTACTGCGGTTGTCTGCTAAAGGAAGGAGACCGATTGGTGCAACAGCCAATAGATGTTGACAGTGCTCTCAGCATTGACAAGCGGGGGTCGGCAGTGAAGGCACGCGAGTACCGCATTTTTCAGCATCGGGTTTGGTGACGAGACTGCTGTTGTCGGTGGCTTGTTTCGGAGGTTTCTCTCCCGTCGAGGCGCGCCTCACCCAGCGTAGAATTGTAGGGGCGCCTGGGGGTCACTGCCGAAACTCCGCCCGAAAACGTCGGTAGACCTCTTTCGTCCTCTGGCACCCCGCTTTACCAGAGAGTAACCTTCACTCACTCGTTGGGAGCTAAGCGCACCATGACGATGACTTGCATCCCAAAACAGCATGAATGAAAGTTGCAGACAAGAGACATAGTAACAACCAGAGGATGCAAGGCAGACGGCGGCATGTGGCTGAAAATAACTGTAGAAGAAAACGAGACAACGGATCTGTTTTGTTGTTTTTGTTTTATCTTAATTGTTTTAACTTTTACTGGTAGAATAAAATAATCGTGCACTAACAATTTGTGCCAAAAAAAGAGTGCCTCGCTTCTGGCTTGGAAACGTTGTCTGCTACTGCCGAGGTCGAGGACCGTCGTACAAGGAAGAAATACGCCAAGGACGGTGTCTGAAGACTGTCCTTTGAATAAAAATTAACTGTTGGGCTAGTTGTCTAAACATCTTAAATACAAAAGCGCAAAGGATGAGGACAAACAAAACACTTGTCCCGTCCGTATCTTTGTTCTGTCCTTGTCCTTTGCACTTTTGTATTTAAGACCTTTGAATATCACCAGCGTGACCGTTGCCTGGGAGCACACCACTTAATTAAACACCTTGTCAATCGATATCTCCAGAATTCCAAGGGTGCCCCACCCTGCAACCACTTCGGACGCCCAGCTGTCGTGTCATCGACAGTTCAAGCATACCACTTGTAGAGAGCCTACCGCCTGCAATCTTACGTGCTGTATCTGTCAGCTGTTGCGCCAGTCAGACGCCTTCCTTTAGCAAACGGCCGCCGTAGGTAGAGGGACTTCACTTTTTTTTTTTTAGGTATGTTTGTTCAGTAAAATTTTATACCATTCATGCATATTCTTTGGTCACCTTTGTAAAAAAAAATTGCTTAATACGTTCACAAACTAATTTATGCAGTCCCTTCAAACAGCCATCGATCCCTTTGACTCACCCTGTAGGTGTATGTTTGTGTGTGTAAACAATGACAAACGCTTCCTTCGGACATGCAGAAAGGTGTTTTCTTCAAATCGAAACTGAAACAGATTTGCAACCCCATTAATATTTACAAAATGAAAGCTCGAAGACTGCTCTAAAGTTGTTCACCATACATCTTTCCCATCCCTTTTATTTCTTATAATAAATAAATAAAGGGGGTAGCGATAAAACAAAAAATATCGCCTGCAACCCAGGAACGCCAGAAATGAGCCAATGAGACCACGTGATAGGCCACGCTGCAAGCCTACAACCACTACAACTTCAAGCCATTGGACTAGCCGGGAAAAACCGAAACGAATGAATGAACGCACGAAGCGCGGGTTCATGACCTAATAAAGCAAGAAAAACGTTTAAGACCGTTGCATATATCGATAGCACTTCTGCCGAAAGCTTTCTGTCTAAAGCATGCTAAAGGGAATCCCAATGATGCGGCAATGACAAGCGACAATCTCGTAGTTTCGGAACATTACACGCGAGACCCGAACCCACGGTGAGAACGCTTGTTGAAACAGTTAACTCGGTGCACCTACGTTTAAAACAAAATATTTTAAAATTGAAGTACCGAAGCAAACTTGATCCAGAATCATCGAGCTCGTTCATTACCCAGACAGTAGAAGCGCGTGCAAACCACGGGTGCAAACGTCAACACCAAACCAACCAAACTGTCAACGCGCCCGAATCCGTCAAACTTCGTAACCTCGTGATCCTGCCTTGCCATTCATTCCGCCAAAAAAAAATATAAATGCAAAAGATAAATATATAAGCGCACATAGCTACGCACTAATTATTCTTCGTCCTAAGAGAATATAAATTGTTACTGACCGCTTAATTGTTGACTCACGAAGTTCACAACAGTGCCGAGCTGCCGTGCACGCACCGACGTCGATCAAGCAAATTTCCCTCCGCTCCCTAGGTTGCCGTCATCCTGGGGACATTTTTTCCTAAATTCCCTAGGAAAATGATTTCACCATGGAGGTCAGAAAAGCTGTTGGGAGATAAAGAGAACCTTGCGATTGGTTACTCTTGAAAGTGACGTAAAAAATTACTACCTTGCTGAAGCCACGGCGTGCTGTCTCCTTGCCCACGGTCGCAAGATTACGGGTTCTGGCCATTCGGGCGTTCCTGTGGTTCCGGTGGAGTTCGGCTGTACGACTGCGGTGTACCATCCGTGTGATTCCAATTATGCTGTTATTTTTAAAGAATCTGCGTGCAGTTTAATAGAATATATTCTATAAGCACATCAACACAAGGTACGTAGCTGTCGTCCACAAGCCGGCCTAGCGTTTTTTTGTGCTATTTCGGCGAAGTTATATCGATATGTTCCGAAACTCGAGAAGAATCTGCGAGCAAAGTTCCTAGAAATTATGTCACAGTGTCACCTAATTCGTTTATAGACGACGCTGATTTTGCTTCGTTAGATTCTGCAGCATTGCTACGTTTCCCTCGACGTGTTTTCGATCCCGGTGTAGACCTGGACAATTGCCGAGAGCCGTAATTGGCCCCGGCTAATGATTCGATTAACCGAGTAACCTCCGTCAAAAGCGTGAGAATGCACATAACACGTGCTGATGTTTACAGGTGGGCGTTTCTGATGTAGCTGTCATTTCTCGAGTCTAATAAATGATCAACCACGTTTCTATCTATTGTATCGGTTTACTAATACTGAGTTCTGATGGAAATAACGCCGGTGTAAACTGAATGTGACATAGCGTTTCGATGAACGATTGTGGTGTGCGGTGAGGAGAGTTTTGCCCTTGACGATTGGAGTGAAACGTTTGTTCTGTTCCTTTTTTTACCTGCGAAGAATACCTGGGTCAAGATGCCGGACGATAGTGGTGATAATATGCGAGCGGGTATGTGGTTTATCGTCAGCATCCCGAAGGAAGAGACGGAGATTGCCGAGCGATCGCGGCCGGAGAGCCGCGCGACCTTATCAGAAGGTAAGGTACTACAACATATTCTACCCACAGAGTCCACGACCCCGATCTCGTTTATATATTTTGGCCAAACGGGGATTACCGTCTTCGTAATTGGGCAAGCGAAAGTTCGACGTACTGTTTCTTGCATTTCGAGACAAGCTGAACGAACTGTGGGTTGGGCATTTATTGTTTTCCCTCCTTTTCTCCCTAGTAGGTAAATTTGTCCCTTGATCTTCCAACTTTGGCGGCAATGCGCACATGTTACGTTTTTCTTTTCTCTTTATTTTGTTTTTTGTCTCCTGTTTCTCCTTTTCTCTCCTCTCTGTAGTGCCTTCCTGAGAAACATTAGAAATAAAATGGAATGTCTTTCTTTTTTTTTTTTTGATGGACCACATTTTGCCAGCAAATGACAAAAGTGGTTCACCGTATATTTTTCTTTTCTTTTTTTTTTCCCCATTCAGTGCTGCAATTTACGATCCAAGGTTAGGATACACATTTCACCTGTGGACACCTGTGCATTGCAGTGAAGCACTTCATGTATTTTTTCAACTTATTCATTGCATTTGCTTGTTTTTATCAACCAGATGACGACACGGAAAACTTCTTGGATAGCAAGGAACACCTCACTTTGAAACAGGTAGAGCAAAAAGACAATATTTATGGTAATACTTTACGGGAAGTACTATATTTTTTCTCTTTCTTCTAGGCATTGCACGACTGTCTCGAGACATACAATATACGCAACGCAGTCTGGAGTGCAACTGCAGAAGATAGATTTTATCAGGTATACCTCGGAACGATCACTGAAACACGTTTACAGCCATACTTTCTGAAGACGTCAAGTACCTAGCTTTTTTTTTTGTGTTGATTTATTATATTGACGGCATGTTCAGGTATGCTTCCCATGTGAGGGGGGCAAGACCACAGACTACATCCTCCAAGAGCTAACGTCGAGGGAATCGGGTCCAAATGCGACTCAACCATAGGGTAACTACTTATTTAAACTGTTTCTGGTTTCTGACAGGGCCAGCTATAAAAGTTCTGTTTTCTGATATGTTCCTTCCTTAATCCAGTGTGCTGCCATGTCCAATATTTTACAAGGCTGCCAGGCAAGACAGCGACGATGAAGAAGAACAGCCCTCGGTCCACGCCACGCCGGAAGGGTAGGATCTCATTTGACTCTTCTGGTAAATATTGCACCCGCTCGATTGCTCAATTAATCGACTTTTGGACTAGGTCCTGTCTAAGCTCTTGCATGTCTTCTTGGCAACTGCATGGTGGAACTTGCTAACAGCAGCACTTTTGCAACTAGAAGAGAACACCACTTGACAATGCTACGGAAATGTATGCCTATTTCTGAACTAGTATAATGAATTATGCACTATGTAATCTTTTGGTTTGCTCCTCTTTCTTAAAATAAATTGGACTGAAAACGTTCAACTTGCCACCAAGTTCTCCTTAGACTGTATACCTTTACCCTATTGAGATTTCTCAGGCAAAGATTGCTAAGATAAAAGGTTTGAGATATGGAACACTGATTTTGGCTGTGACATCGATGGCAGTCATTTATTGTGAAAGTCTCATCTCAGAAAGCTTCACTCATTAACTCTGAGTGTAACAAGTGTGCCTTCCAGGGATCGCAATTCATGACCATGATAACAATAATAACAGTAATAATAATAGGTAGCCATAATACTAATACTAATGCTTTGAAAACGCTGCCCATCAAGGTCTCGTCGGATATGGCTCCCCACTGTGCTAATTGGCTGAACTTCACAATTAACTTGATTGTTTTAAACCTCTTCGAAACATTATGAGGCCTGTTGTCAAACACAGCATGCTTACTCTTGACCCTTAATTCAGTTGCTCTTCATTGGTCTAGTTTATGAGCTTGTTGTGTGCCAAGGCATACTGACGTGTTTGCTGTGCACAAGTTTCTGCAATTTTTTGCAAGCTGTCGTAAACAAGCTCATAACCTTTGATTGCTGACTGAGTGCATCGCAGCTGTGTGGCAGCTTGATCTGCAGGGAAGACCACATTTTTATAACGGGGGTTGACCCATGACCACGGTGATGATGTTGCGATATCGTTTTTAGGGAAGCGCTCGAAGAAAGAAAAGAGAGCACATTCAGGACGATGCAGAAGAAATTCCTCAAGTCTGTGAAGGCACGTCTCACCGTAGCTCAGGTGGGAGAATGTTCTGCTTCATTTATTTATTTATGCAATACCTACAGTGCTCTTTTAGGGTATTATTGTAGTGGTGGGCACACATTACAAAACAGTACAAAAACAAAAATATATTGAACACGTGAAACATAAGACGATGCAGTGTACAACTCTCTTAGGCAGCGTCTGGAGGTTTTGGTCCTTAGCTAAATTCAGGATGACACTACTCTGTTGCCTCGGAACCAGCCGGCACTCGTATGTTCGCATTCCTGTAGAGAGGCTTGTGGTGTTACTTAATTAGTGCCATGAAACATTTTTAATATTTTCGGACTTGACACTCACTGTTGGGAGATGAAAATTTTTGCATTTGCCCCAGGTGTCTTTTACGTCAGCTTTTCTAAAGCAGTTCGTTAAGAATAATGGTATACATAACTCTCACCTTTTCTATGAGGCACAGCACCGAATTTTGCTTTGTACAGTTTATAATTTTACACCCCTTAGCTATTGTGTGTCCACATTTTTGTCTCTAAACAAGCATGCCACTAAGGCGACTTCAACTCTATTAGCGAGTAGTTGTTTAATGTTTCTTGCAGTAAATCGTCACTACTGCAAGGTTTTCTTTTTAAAAAAGTTCTACAAAGCATTCGCAGAGAAAAAAAATTTTTTTTTTGCAATGCAAATATACATGCATTTTTGAGCACTCAGACTTTGCCCGAATGTAACATCAGTGGTTAGGATAAGATACTAATGTTATAAAACTTAACATTTTCAAAATTAAAAAAGAAGTTCGAAATTTTTATTGAAAAAATTGTGGCTACTAGATTTGTGAATACATAGCAACACATTGCATCTCCTGACAAATGGGACCTTGTTTTTTAATTGAAAAGTTCCGAAAATCACTTTAAAGTTTTATATCAGCTAATGATGAGTTCTGAAACTCCGGCGTCCTATCTTAGCCGCTCGCACCGCACTGAGGCAGTCTGAAAATTCGACATGCACAGTTTATTTTTGTGATTCCCTTTTTTGGGGACCACATTTCCTTTCATCTCAATGAACAAAGATTTTCTTTGGATCATTTCATATGTGCCTGTCGGCTATTGCCAGTTGCGGTCATCAGCAGCTCAGTTGAAATGAACCTAACTCTTTTCTCAAGGTTGTGGCTGGCGTCAAGGCTCAAGGAGAGCTCACCTTCGATTTTGTGGCCTTCATCATCCTTGCTGGGTGAGCCTTAATTTAGCTTTGCTTATATCTTTATAAGGGTGACCAAATTAATACTGAGTGCATAAGTTATTTCAGGACCCCTTCTCACTACTACTGGATCTATTTTTCCTCTCCTGGTTTCTTGTTTATTTTGTACTTATGCTTTTTCCTTACCTTCATCCTCTGCTTATCCTTATGCTTGCACCTGGTGTAGTTCAGGGCTAATGATTATGCTTTTCTATAACATTTCCCGAGAACAAGTCTTATTCATATTTCTTGTTTTTGCTTAGTTCATCAGCACCAATATTAATTTTATCCTTAGCCCCTTTAAACACTATGAAAAAGTTTATAAAGTAGACTCATTATTTCAAACTCCAGGAAGCCACAAATTTTGTTTTGAATTATCAGAAATTCATCTAAATATAGTGCAAGGTAGAATTATGATTTGCTCTATGTATGGCTACACATACAAAGCAGATAGTCATTAATGATCTCCTCTACACAGACCTAGTAATTGTAAGCAGGTATGCCACACATAAAACCTTGGTGAAATGCATGACATAAGTTCATTTATCCCTCAAAAATGTTGTTTATCGTGAACTGTTTAGCTAGCACATGACACCTCAAAATACAAAATTACGGTAAGTTTGTTCACCTAGCAAAAAGAGTTGTCTATTGTTAACTATTAAGCGGGGACGGATGAGCGATAAAAACAGGCGCCGCGCAGCAGTTTTTATAGCAACTTGCGCGGACGCTGTCACGTGGTCCCATGCCATGCCGCCACGTCACAGCATCTGCGGGAAGATGCCATGAGACTGCCGCACGGCACCCGTTTTCATTGCTCACGTGTCGCCCGCTTTAGCTCCATTGAGTGCATTTCTTACTGAACACTGGTACAGTGCAGAGAAGCAGCACCCCGGAAGTGAGCTCCAAGGGTATTGCTTCTCCGCGGTGTACCGGTCCTCGGAAAGAAGAGCACTCAACGGGACCGCGAGAATAAAAAGTATAAATTACACCAAATTGCCGTTCGCATTACGTGGCCTATAAATACATTGAAAACATAGTGGGACAGCCCAAATTTGTAAATTCCTTTGAATTGACCAGAAGTATGAAATATCCGAGTTTTGCATGCTTGTGATACTACTGTAGTTACAGTCGACTTCCATTAATTCAAGCTCCAGGAAGCCACACTTTAGTTTGAAATATCAGAAGTTTGAATTATCAGAAATTCATCTAAATATGATGTGAGGCAAAGTAGCAATTTGCTTTGCATACCCTGCAGATTTTTTTCACTTTCTTGTGCACATCGTAAAACATTGGTGAAGTTCGAAGTGAATAGTGTTTTTGACCAAATATTTTCTAATCGAATATCAAATAGTTTCTCTAAGCCTTTTACTACTGTTCTACCATATCTACCATACTCACGGTAAACGAAAATTCATGTGAACTCCGCGAAAATTGTTTCCAACCTACCAGTTGTTCACTTATAAGCTCAGTTAGTTTTAATACAGCTATGTCTATAAGCTATAGCTATACCTCAGAAAGTCCAATGCCTAGATCAGTGGTTCTATTACATGGATGTCAGAATTTATATAGGGACCACTGGCAGTGATGGGGGACCTTTCCAGCGGGGGCGGGGGGGGGGGGTACGTATTTGACTACAAAGAGCTTGATATACGAACACATCGGTTTGGTTCGGCATAGTTGGCTGGCCTCGAGCATGCCGGACTGGAGTCCTAGACCGGCGGCCATCAACATGAGCAGAAGTAAGTGGTCTTTACTAGCTTTACCTGTTATTTGGTAGCGTACCATATTTTGACGCTTAGTCGTTAAGAAACACGTACTATGTTAGTTACGTTTGTTTTTCTTCGCGAACGCAGTTAAGAAACACTCGCTATGTTAGTTTCGTTTGTTTTTCTTTGCGAGCGCATGCACAAGTGTCAACATGAGTAAAAATAAATGGTCTTTACTAGTTTTACTTGTTATTTGGTAGCGTATCATATTTGGACGCTTAGCCGTGAAGAATCGCGAGCACAGGCACATGCGTTCTCGATCTCAATTTGTCTTGTCAAAACGAAACCAAAACCATCATTGTGTGCGCGAAGGGAGGGTTGTGGGGAAGAGGGAAAGGGAGGTGACCGAGATGATCTCGTGCGAATTGCTGTCGTAGTTCCGGCTTGGCAGGTTGCAAATTAGTCATGGGCCGGACTGGACTACAAAAAACGTGCCAACTAAAAAAAAAAAAATTTTGTTGAGGGTCTCGCGGACCCCAGAAGTGGCATTCAGCTGACCCCTAGGGTCCGCGGGACCCCCATTTGGGAGCTCACTGGCCTAGATTAAGGTGGCATGTAAAGTGAAAAATTTGACATGGAAATTAAAAGAGACGTCAACGCAGTCACCTAATCGAGAGAAATTTATGAATCTCTGCTTTTGCGTGCAAATATTCTTTCTTTAATCTCATTATTAACCCCCTAAAAAAAACTAAAAAAAAAACTTGAATAATGAAAGCAGTTTGTCAGGACAGTTCTGCTTCCATAATTGCAGTGGGTGTCCCATAGTGCGCTTGTCCCCGGAACCTGTACTGCAGAAAAGTGACCGTGCTCATAGGTATTGCTCCTGCAGTACACGGTGATCGGTGAGGAGCACACTGACAGGACAACACCGCGATGAACTAGTATAGACCTTTTCTGTGACCGTCTCCAGCCACCAATAGGCGTATTGGCACGGAATAATCCAAACTTCAACCTGCAAATAGTAAAATAAAGGGGAGGCAAAACAACAAAGTGTGACGGTTGCATATATCCTAAATCTCTATGGCGGGCAAAGGCATAACAATGTTTGCATACTGGAAGTGACGTCAATTCAAGATGGCGCAACTTGCGAAAGGTCTATAGCTAAGCAAAAATGCTGTTTGAATTAAGCAGCTTATAGATGCATTAAAAACATAACGGAACAACCAAAAATTTTAAATTTGTTTGAATTAACCAGAAGTATGATATATCCGAGTTCGAAATATTGCGAGTCCACTGTACTTGTATTTCATTCAGCATGTCACTGCTTAATAAAATAAAATAAAGCAAACACATGGGACTTTGCCGAAGTGCTGCCGAATGCCTAGGACTTCCCGTTCTCAACAGACTGGACTTACCTCGACTCGCTGCGACTCGCATGTCACTGAAGTCTTGGTATGCAAGCTTGTAGCCCTGCAAGAAGATTCCGTTGTGTATGCTTGGGCGGCTGGATTTGGAGAACATTTTGCTTTGTTTCTCTCCTAGGTAAAAAAGCATGCGCTTTAGCTCAGTCGGGTTTTTTTAATGTGAAAGCATTAAGGGGACACACCCCCTAGGAGTGTCAACTTTTGAACCCTTGGCTTAAAATCAATGAAATTTACAGGGTAGGCTGGTGGTCATGCTAGAGGGTGCATAACAAAAATTGAGGTCTCTCGGTTTAGATGGGAAGGAAATTAGAGCAGCTTCTATCAGCAACACGCCTACAATGTTTAGTTAACCTATCGTTGGAAAACTATCCACAATATTCAAGATTTTTATTCATTAGATATGTAGCAGAATGCCTAGGGGGTGCGGCTATGAAAAGCTTTTTGTCAAAAGTCATTCATTTTCTATAAATTTTCTCTTCTGCAAAATTTGACAACTTTTTGGTCTTCTGTGTTTTCGACAAAATGACAACATTTTGTTTATAAAAGACATTCATAAAGTGACAAAAAAATTCCATAGCCTCATTCCTTATTAAATTTCAGTCAGGAAAGGTGAAGAACTAGCCTTCCCTGTATCGCCATTATCAATTGACAGATTGACTAAAATAAAATTTATACCAAAAGTGGAACGGAGAAAAATGTGTTCAAAGTGCTCCAAACCCTACCTTTTCTTTAGCTTCGGTGGACAGAAAATAATTTATAAAAAATTAACTATGCAGTTTAAACTACCCTAGTTAAACTTTCTGGGAATACTCTCTAAATGTTGTTGGATCTAAATATGTCATTTTTCAATATAAATTTTTTTTGCAGAAATTTTTTTTCTGTGTAGTGTTCCCCCTTATCTGTCCCATGGAGCGAACAGACGTCATCAGTTTTTGAAGCCGCGCCAAACGGCAACTTCCTCTGTCCCAATGGAGCGAAGCCTGTCGTCCCATTGGCTGGCGCGCATCATAGTTTCAAAGAACTGAGGCTTTCATTGGCTCTTGCGAGGCATAGTTCCAAGGAACGCCACCAGAGAAGCCCTCTCCATGGCGGCGCAGCACACGCAGCGGCCCGGCCGCCGGTACGAGGGAGCGGTTGGCTGTAGAGCCCGCACGGGCAAACTCCGGAGAGGCTGCATGGCCGAGCTCAGCATGGCGCAACCACTTCACGAGGGCGCGTGCTCGGCTGTCGGTTGCTACCTCGCCAGTAGCGAAACGTGGCCATCCATGCCAGTACGCCGCAGACGAACTAAGGGAGTGGAAGAACGACATTCATGCTTGCGCATTCACAACTCATAAAAAATGCTTAGGTGTGCTCGGAATTTTTTTTTTTTTTGCACAGCCAGGATTTTAAAGCGATACACTTGTGTTGTAGCTTTGCCTCTAATACTAATACCTGTAAAGTGCGACTCTGTCAACTCAAACTATTTGAATTAAAGTTTGAATTACTCACGAAATATACATTGCTGGATATATCAGGCTTGTTTTTGTGGATAAGTACAATAAGCATGTTCTTCTCTTTATTATATTTTTGCCTCATATCAATTTATCCGCTTTTAGGCCCGTCTCACAAACTTTCTGTGAGTGCTTTCTCATGGCTCTTTTAGATGGCTTCCTCCAAGTTTGTGCTGTTTTCTTTGCAGCATGATTGCAGCTCTGGGTCTCATGGACAACAATGTGGTGTCCATCATTGCTGCCATGCTTGTCTCTCCCCTCATGGTATGATCTCGTTACCCGGAAAACAAATGGCTATAGTTAGCAAATGTTTTCAGATCAACCAAATTGGAAGTTGTTATTTTACTTGTAGAAATTCCTGTTGCCACCTGCTGGATTTTAGAGCGTGCACTGGTTGGGTACAAACGCTATCATCATCATCCCACAGGGGTACAATTTCGGTTTTGCTTGCAAATTGAAAGTCGTAATGCAGCATAAATTTTAAGCAAAATTATTTACTTTTTTATTTTTTTTTAATTAATTTTTTTTTATAGATTTTTTATGTTGTTTTTTAAGGTTACATGCTTGCTTACGGCAAGTGATAAGTGACCCCTTGTGTTCGGTTCTGGCGAGAAGAACTTGCTGATTTATTCTGCAAGAAACACAGGAACAGCCGGGTCTTTCTGCAGTACAACCAGGTTATGCAAATAAATACCTACCTAGTGCTATGCGGAAATTTCTACAGTGTCTTTGCAGTCCCGCTTGCTCATGCTGCATGATGCCAAAATGTAGATAATCAAGCCCTCCTTTCAGCTGCTTTCGCGTGCTACACCAGCTGCGACTCCAGCAATTCTTGAAGAGGGCTCTGATAAACCTCAGAATGGCGTGCCGACTATTTACTAGGAGACCTAGCTTCTTCAGGGCCCTGAAAAAGCTGAATCTGCTAGTCAATAGTCAGCAGGCCGTTCTGAGGTTTACCAGAAGCTCCCCCTTCACATTCTTCTGCCAGCTTTGCTCCCCTTGGTGTTTTGTTTGTCCAGCACTTCTTGCAAAATGGCTGCACATTGAACAACCTTGCCTTTACTCTTTTCTTCTAGTGGAGCGTATCACTCATCAAGGAGAAAAGGGAAAAATGGGGAATACTATCTAGGGAATCTGAGTAATCCTGGACAGGCCACGGAAAGTGTTTGGAAGTTTGTGCAGAAAGGGTCCAGAGTCAGAAATATATTAGAGATCACCTGAATTACGTGCTGTATGGGGGGCGCGGTTGGTAACCAGTCGAGAATCGAACGAATATCACTGGGGTACACATTAACTCACAACAAGGTCTAGTTCCTGCGTGTTTGGCCATTTGTGACATTTTTGGATCTGTGTTTCGCAAGACTTTTGGCAAACATCTTGCTGAAGGCAGTGGCGGTCCCTAAGGGGGCGAAGGGCGACCGCCCCCCCAAATCGATCGCTTTTTATAATTTTTTTATTTTACAGCCAATCAAAAAGAGAGCACAGTCGGTCTTGATTGGAGGATCTGTGAGCTCGGACGATGTCTTCACATAGGGACGTAGGGAAGAAGACCCCTTTAAAAAGAGCAGACTCACTGGAGCGTGTGTGTTCTCTGAAATCTAATTTCGCCAAAATGAATATGGTGTAAATAGACCCTTGGCCGTTAGCTGCCAACTGTAGTATTTAAATTTTTCGCTAGTTCTGTACACAGTACCTAGATGGCGCCACTGTTACACCATTGCGCCCGTGTTTTCAGGGTTGCGTGTGATGTCTCTTTTGTTTTTAAGTGTGATGTCTCTTTTTTTGTTATTTAAGCAGCAATTTCGCCCCCCCCCTAAAACCAATGTCTGGGACCGCCACTGGCTGAAGGAGCCAAGGAGCGTGTGATTGCAAGTTTGGCATAGCCACTTCTGTCTGAATGCCTCTAGACTTAGATCTAAGCTCAGAAACTACTATATTTTTAGCAAATGATTGATGGTCCTGAATTTAGGTTAGTTCGACGAGAATTATATAATATTTGTCAGCAGAGCTCCTGCTGCCTTTATCTTGTTCTGAGTAGCTTATTAAGTAGTTAAGACTTATTCTGCTGTTTTTTTTTTAAGGGACCCATTATGGCAATAACTTTTGGCATTATTGTCCGTGACAAGGCACTTACAAAGCTTGGCCTCAAGACAGAGCTGATTGGCCTTTTCATCTGTCTGCTATTTGGTAAGCTTGTCTGGACAAACTTTGGTCTGTTCACGGGTGCAAGCATTAAACTTGTCATTTGCAACATGGCGCTTGAAACTGGTGTACATTTGTTGGGGATTAAACCTACAGTCCTCCAAGATTCAAATTCTATATTTAGGTAAATGGTGGTGGAGCATATGTGCAACTGAAGCAACAGTAAAAATGTTTGATTTCTCACGTAGCTTCTTTTTAGAGGACATGTGGAAAGTGAATATAACATTAAAATCGCTAAGCTGCTACATTTCTTTTTGGATTTTGTATTCGGTCACTTTAAAAACCGGCTAGTCTTCTCCCTGCCGTAATTCAGTAATTAATTATGGCTTTAGTTTGTTGCTATTTTCTCTTTAAATCCAATGTTAGATTTGATATAGCTTTTTTTTTTTAGGTTTTCGATGCAATGTATTACATACAGAAAACACCATGTTCAATTGTGCACATGTGAGGCATGGCAACACACTTAAAAATGCCTTGTAAAATAAACTAATTTTTTCTGTTTAAACCAATGAGTGCAATTAACAACAAAAATAATGTGTGTGATGCTTCATTCATCTGAAAATATTGAAAAGTATCAAAAATGCCTTTTAAGGTACCTAACAAAAGGTTCCTATATCTTTATAAATATAAAAAGGAACATTCTATGCAAACCTAGATAGCTGCATTCTACATATTCTAAAGTATATGCATGGCAAATTTCATTGTGATAGGACAATAGTATTAAGAATAAACATTCTTGTGCACAAACTGTGAAGATGCCCCAAAATTACATAAATAGAAAAACACATTCGAATGTTACCATAGATCTGTAGCTATACTCTTTTGCGATGCAGAAAAGAATATTTTGTTAATAAATTTCCGTGAGAAATTGAAGCTACAGAAGACTGCAATGGAGAGGAGACTGGCTAGGCCTACTTGTCAACGTAAATGTGATGGCGTGCGACGTCGCAACTTGAAGAACCACGCAGAGAAAAATGGCTCAAATTCATGCCGTTCTGGGTTACCTGGAGGTATTTAAATGCATATTTGACTCATTTTGCTATTATAGCCGGCTCTAATTATTTTTATATGTCAAATATAAAGATTAAAAAATATAATGAAACATTATAAAACCCAAAATCAAACTTTTTGCTAAATATATTGCTAGCATGTATAAAAATAAATAAATAATTTTAGATAAAAAAATATTTCTTTCATACAGTCAGAAATTTTGCTTCAACTCCTAAACACAGTTAGCATAAAAGTGACACATACTCCAACCCAAGACAAGGCAGAAATAAAAATAAAAAATGGACATTAACTCACGCTTCAAACTTGGCTAATAATGTATTTATCAAACTTGTCTTTTTATGTGCAACAATATTTCCGCCGTTCAAGGAGATGGCTGTGAACGTCGAAAAGATATGGCTGCGTATACAAAGACGAGCTTTGTGAAATAAATTTTTTGTTGGGTTTAAAATATTGTCTGTGTATGTCCATTTTCTTTTCTTTTCTTTTTTGCCATGTCTTGGGTTGAAGTATGGAAAACCAGTATGGTAGAGCTGACATGTCTGGCTTGAAATGAGGCCAACAAGCTATTAAGTTAAACCACCACTTGCTGCTGTCGCAGTTTAGACCATGGTATACGTCTCTGTTCCAGGTTTCTTCTTTGGGCTCCTGAATGCCTTCTGGGGAGATATTCCACCCTATGAAGGCACTAGCTGGAGTCCCTCACGCTGGCCAAACCCCGAGATGAGCTCCAGGTAAACAGGGACTCCATTGTTTGATATTTATCTTGTGACTTTCCGACCCCGACGTTTCACGCATCTTGATGCACGTCATTAAAGAAGTCGGAATCATGGAGTCAGTGGCCTACTTATAAGTGGGACTGTCGTAAGTGGGCCAATGTTCACAATACATTGTAAAGGATACACTGCCGAAGTCACCTTAGCACGTTTTCTTACAAGCCTTCCAGATAGACTCTTCTGCATTATTGTCTACCCAAGCGGCATAGTGAATGGACACCCAAAAAGCTTTCATTACCAGACATATACTAGAACAGTATTCACTGGATTCTGGGCCCTCTGAAATTCCATCCTTGGTTTCACAGTGCAGATAACATTCCAATAGAATGTTATCTCTGTCATGTCTTTTGGTAGCCTCCTACTATTAATTGTAATGATTGGCGGTAATGTGTTCTCTACAGGCAGCCCTGTTTGTCGAGTGCGCTGCAGTTGTTTGAGTAAATTTGGTATTGCAAACTGAGTGTAAACTTTGAGACCGAGATTCTACAACATCTATCTTGTCATTGCATGTTTAAGTGAACAATCTCTGGTAGAGAGCATTTGTGACACACTTTGTTTTTCTTTTTTACTAGGAGCTGTAGCTGGTAGGAGAGGAGCTCCATGAGCCGATCCTTTTAAGCAATCGGTAGCCGAGTGTGCTTATGCACCGCCGCTTGGAGCGAAAGCTCGCGCCGCAGAACCCAGAAATCCTGGGTTCAACCTGCCCCTTAGCCTTTTTCGATCTGGGCGAGGAGCGTACCAGCAAATGGTCGTGTATCACTACTGTGTGATGCTCACTAAAGAACCCAGGCTAGCTGTTGTACTGCACTGGCAAAATTTCTCCCCTGTAGCATGTAACAATGTTGCTGTAATGTAACAATGTTGCTACATTTGCACACTAACCTCAGACTGTCTGAACACCTAACAACAAGTTTGACAACAAGTTTGACTTCGACTTGCTTCTAACCTTTTTAACATTCTTTCTATCCCCAGGGGTCACTGGCGTAGCCTATGGGTGGGTTCGCTGAGTGGCGCTGCCTTCGGGAGGGGTGTGGCCATGGCCATCCTTGGGGGAACTCTGCCTGCCTGGTTGGGGTGGCCATCTCGGCCTCCCTACTGCCCCCCATCATCAACAGTGTGAGCTTGACGCCTGGAGATACTCTTTGTTTACTTCTCATTGCTAGTGAAACTAGGGAAAAGCTAGAACTGAGTTGTTTGGCAAGTAGGGAAGTGAGGACAAGCTGTATTTTTTTATTACTGCTACGAAAACCAGCAAAGAGCTAAAACTGAGCTTTTTGATGAGTTAAGGGCATAGGGGCAACCTAGATGCTTGTCAATGACCGATGTTCCTGGAACAGCTCAGTTGGGAAACTCGCCCTTGAACGCAGACCCCTCGTGTCCACCGGAAGTGAGCCACTGCGTGCATAATTCAATTACAGCATCACTTCTTGTCAATCAGTGAAACATGGAAGTTGTTTAGCTAGTTTGTTGGTTAATTGGCGGTACATAATTTGTTTCGAGACAGGAGTGAGAACAAAACCTTACTTTGCCGACTCGGGTAAGACTTTTTTTGTTTTTGTTCTTTTTCTGCTTTGGTGTGCATTTTGGATTGGGTAGTTTCCAAGAAAGCCGCAACATGGCATGACTGTACCATCTTCCCTGTCCCAGCATGTCTACCGTAAAAATCAGAGAGCGCCCACCCCGAGAGTTTGCCCATCCCGTTTTTCTGGCTAAATATCTGTAACATAAGAATTACGAAACATCGCCCATCCCCTATTCCCGTCAGACGTCACGCGATGCCTGACGGGAATCGCATCAATTGCGCAATTTGCTGTACCGGCACTTCTGGCAAGCGATTTCTTAGCGGGTTCCCGCGTTTTTGTTTGCGATCTGCGCACGCAACATTGGCTCCCGTAACACTTGAGTTGTTCCTGCGGGTATGTTGCACCGTGAAATGCAAATCTGTTGCGTCTTCAATCTGCAATATCTGTTCCCGTGACATTTGTAGCGGATTCCAGCGTTTTTGTCCCCGATCTGCACATGGAATATTGGTTCCCGTGACTGGTAAGTTTGTAGCGGGTTCCTGCATGTCTATTGCAACATTTGTTTGAATCTGCTGCATCCACGATTTGCGGTTACTTGTTCCCCTAAGATGCGAGTTCTCGGCGGATTTCCGTGGGTCCTTCCCACCATGAAATGTGAACCTGCTGCGTCCGCAACCTGCGGTATTCTTCCCCGTGACACGGAAGTTCGTAGCGAATTTCCGCGTGTTTATCACATCGTGAAACGCGAATTTGCGGTGTCCGTGATCTGCGGTGTCAGTTCCCGCGTCACATGGTTTGTAGCAGGTGCCAGGGTGTTTATCAATAATTTTTGATAAAGTGTTGCTGTGGCATCCCCCAAGATGTTTTTCACCATTTATCTGTTCATTTTGGGTGGGCATTCTTTGGAACTTTACGGTAGTTCCTGGAGTTGCTGCTGTGGCAGAAACGATGGCACTGTGATCGTATCTAGCTCAGCATTGAAGTATGGGTTAGAGCCAGTTCTTCAAAGCAGACTCCCATGACAGTTTCCCAACTGAGTTGTTCTAGTAATTTTAGTTATTGCTAAGGAAACTATGGAAGACTAGAATCAAGTTGTTTGATGAGTAGAGAAGTAGGAACAAGCTGGCCAGAGGCATAGCCATGAATTTCTTTTTGGGGGTGTTGAGGTGCCTGGGATGTCCATGACTTGGAGTGCGGGGGGAAGGGGGTGTAAAAATGCATGTGTATATTACAGTCAACTACATTTCAGGGGAGGGGAAAGGGGTTCAGCCCCCCTCCCTCCCCTTCCCTGGAATGCTTCCCTAGCAATAACAAACACCCATTGCTAGTTTCCCTAGCAATGGCAAACACCTAGCTTCCGTGGCATAGCTACGGAAGCTGGGTGTTTGTTACTGCTAGGGAAACTAGAGAAAATGAAAACTAAAACTGAGTTTTTTTGGCAAGATAGGAAATATTAAGAAGCAGAGGGTTGTTTCTCATTGCTAGGGAAAATTAGGCAAAGCTAGAATTGAGCTGTTTGGTGAACAAGAGGCACAGGGACAACCTAGCAGTTTGTTTATCATTGCAGGGGTAGATGTATAGGGACAAGCTAGAACTGATCTGCTTTATTTGCAGAAGTCTATATTGGAATGAGGAGTACAAGCTTTTGGAAAATCAATAATTTCTCCTACTTTCCTCTGTCACTGTCCATAGTTACTGCTTCCAAGTGTCTTATAGTTGAAGCTTGATCAAAGAATGTCCAATTTGCATAAACTGTTATAGCTAAATTGCATGAATCTGCCGAATTAAGGCCCCACACCCCACTTCCAAAATATTGCCTCAAGCTAGGGAAATTTTGTTCCTTCCTAACAGGGTATCCTGTGGTCTCTTTCCCTAGTCAAGGTCCTAAAGTCTGTAACCCAGGACCCCATTGAGGTGAGTCAATTTCCTATTGGTATCTCACTGAAAACACAGAAGCCTAGTCAATTCTTTGGCTTCTGCCATGCTTTGGTTCACTGTTTGTCTATTTTTATTTGTTTCCTCATCAAGTTTCATCTTTGAGAATGCTTGGCCTCCGCAGGTGAATGTGACGGGGACGGCCATGCTGGTTCCGCCGTCATTCCTGGCGCCCAGCAACTACCAGCCGTACTATTTCGACGAGTTCAACATGCATAAGGAGTGCGCCATTCTCGGCGTCGTCTCCTTCTGCCTCACTGTGGTTAACATCCTCTGCATCATCATCTCGGGGACTCTGGTGCTCAAGGCAAGTTCATGTTTTTGCCACATTCCTCTCCCGTGAGCAAGTTTAGGGAAGTGGGATGCAGGGGCGGCCTTTGGGGTGGGCGACCTGTGCAGCCGCACAGGGCGCCATTCATAGGGGCGCCGAAAGGGCCGCCAGGTTATGCAGGGCTCAAACCTCGAGGGGAAAAAATCAAAAACAAAAAACGACCACGATCGCGAAGAGTGCCCCCCCCCCCCATGTCGAAAAAGGCGGTGGCGCTCGCTGTTTGGCATTTCGGCCGCAAAACCAACGACTACCGTGTTTGCACGATTGTAACGCGCCCCCGATTGTAACGCGCAGGTATATTTAGCCCTCAAATATTCGAAAAATAACTTGATGCCGATTGCAACCGCTGCAGGTAAAAAAAAAATGGAGGGTGAATACCACATACCTGAAAGACACATTTTATGGAACGAGTAAACTCACACATACACTCGAAACAACCACACTAGACAGTCTTCGAGCTCTGGAAAGCGTCCACGTTGGGGGCCTTTGAACCCTTTCTGCGTAGCTTTGCAGGCAAAAATACTGGCCCGTTGTTTACGCCAGTCGCAGCACGCACGTCTCCAGGACGCCCAATGCTCGTGACGCAGCTCGGTTGCGTTCCTGTTCCACAAGGATGACGACTTTGCGCTTGAAAGACGCCTTCATAATACGAATGCGCCTTTTCTCGAGCGAAACGGGAGTGACCGGTGTAGACAATCGGGAACGCAAAAAGATGGCGTCGCGTCGAGTTCCCGACCAACGCCTCCTCTATACTACAGTGCACTGTATCTATACGGTAATGCCTGTCAGATCGCACGCTTAACAATGGGTACCGGAGGACGCCCGCTTCTCTCGCTTCCCGCTACGTGGCGCCGCAATCCGACCACACATCGCTCCAACTTGCCAATCAGGTCGTGCGCTTAACAATGGACACCCCGCTTCTCTCTCTTCCCGCTACGTGGCGCCGCAATCCGACCACACATCACTCCAACAGTGACTGGGGCGAATGGGAGAGGGTAACAGGAAAGGGCATGATCCGGGGAAAAGCGCTCATGTGACAGGCATTACCGATAAAGGAGGCGTTGTCCTGACTTTAGTTGGACCACGTGATAGAGAGATGGATAAATAGATAGCGGCTGTACCTTTGGAAACAGGTGGTAGCTCGCGCCACCTAGCATACTATGTGGCCATGACGGAGTTTTGACTTTTTTGAATTTCGGTTCATGGGTTCGATTGCAACGCGCATGCAAATTTGAGCTCTCATTTTCCGGAAAAAAAGTGCACGTTATAATCGTGCAAACACGGTAAGTTCTTGTTATCACTGGCGTCCATCAACTCGCAGCCACCTGCAGATGTTTTGCTAAGAGAACCTCTCCTCCGTGAGATTCAAAACGCCATGGAATGAATCATGAACGACTAGGCAAGCGATCACCTCCGCACAGGTCTCAAATTACGAGCGGAGCAAAACCTGACTCGCAAAAAGCGATGGAGCCAGCATGCCGCACTCTTAGCGCAACTTACCAAACGGTGGCGCCAAACTCATCGGCGAGCAAATCAGTGTGTCCGAGCGAGTCACGGGACAAAATACTATTGAAACGGGTTTTTGCTCTTAGTTATCACATGCTTCGCTCAGAGTCTCTGATTGGCTCGCAGAAAATGTAGGCTTCGCCCTTTGCCAAGTTATTCTCTGCCAAAGAATGCCTTCGCTCAGGAGGTCTGACCGGGGGTAAAATGAACCCGGTTCCTCCCGACATTCGACCTGCGCTTCGGGCAACGCTCGCTGTAAAGTCTGTATACTCCGTTTCACCGTACGACGAACCGCAGAGGGCACTAGAATCCGTCAAAGCCAATCTAGTGCTGGCTGAGTGTCACGTGACCTTCGAGAGGGTCGCAGCGAGGCGCGGGGCTCGTAGTCACGTGATAAGTTCACCGTGCCGGGTTGGCTTCGTTGGCTCGTAGCGTTCGCAGTGGTCCGTCGTAAGGTGAAACGGAGTATAGCAGTAAGCTAAACGAACCAATGCCCCCTCGGCATCCGGTGAGTCTCTGTGGCCAGAGGCTTCAACCCGACTTAAAATCATATGTGTAAAGAACTTTGGATCCGCAGCTCTTTCTTTTTTTGTGTGTGTGTGAGCGACCAGCGACGACTGCGGACTCGCAATGCCCATCAGTGTTGCCAACTCAAAATTCAGAAACCCGCCGCAAGAATCCCGAAAACCACTAAAAACAACTAAATTTATAATGTTGCGCAAGAATGGCCGAATCACAGCAGGCAGACCCTGGCATCCGACATGAAGCTCGAACTCTTGCAGGACAAGTCACGGACCTTTACATTGTTGTGTGGTACGACATTCTTTTTTCAAGTTAATGTTGGAAGCAAGAACATGATGCAATGCAAAACGAAGGACATCGTAGCAACCACCCAGCTGATGAAAGCATGCAGTGATTACATCGACAATTATTGCGATGTCGGGTACTAAACTGAACTGGCAACTATACGAACTGTCTCCCCGAGAGCATGGGTGTTGACAGTGTGATGAAAACGGCCCCTCGACTGCGGCGGAAAAAGCGCCAATTCTCTTATGAGTGCCAAAACGAGGTTGATGATGTGGACAAAAAATTCAAGCGAGAGTTCTTCTACGAGATGGTTGACACCGTAAGATGCGTTCGATTGAAGAACGCATCTTACGTAAGATGCGTTCGATTGAAACGTTCGATTGAAGAACGCTTAACGCAGATGGCGCAGCACGTGAGCTTCTGGGGGTTCCTTTACGGCCTCACCCGACTTCCCGACAAAGCAGAACTTCTTAAACTTTGCCAAGGCCTTGACCTACTGCACTGAGAGTCTGAGACACCTAGAAAGTGCAGACATCGACGGTACAAATCTCTGCAAGGAGCTGACCTAACTATGCATTCTGCTGCCCACTGGATGCAGTGCTCGCCAGGACGTCCTCCAGTTCATCCTGGACAACCATCTATGTGACGAATTCCCTTATACGTGGGTGTCATTGAGGATCCTCCTCACTTTGCCAGTGTCAATGGCCACCGCTGTAGAGGAGTTTCTTAAAATTAAAGCTTATTAAGACATACATAAGATCAACCATGGCAGATGGCAGGATATCGTCATTGGCAATTTTGTCCATTGAAAACAGGATAGCGTCTAGCCTGGATATGTCGCAAGACGTAGCCCAATTTGGGATGTTGAAGGCTCGGAAGGTTGCCTTCTAGGGTATTTGACGTGGTTAACTTGTGATTTTGTTTTCTCTGTCCATCAGACGTTAGCTTGCTATGGGAGACCCACAGCTGAAGTTTGGTTAATCTAAGAAATAAATGATTCTTGAACCTTTAAACACGGTGCCGACAAAACTCTCAATGCTCGCGAACGTCGTTCGTTTTTAGGATGATGTTTTCAACTGACAACGACAAAATCGCGACCATTCGCGCTGGGTCACTGCGGCATGTTTGCTAACAACGTGATGTTGGGTGCGAAAATAGTGGGGGGGGGGGGGGGGGCGCCACGGCTGCAGTTTGCCCAGGGCGCTTGCTGCTCTAAGGCCGGCCCTGGTGGGATGAATCATTTTAGGGAATCCTAGGGACTTGGAGACCTGGCAAAAAGATAATTTAAAATGACAAAGTTCCGCTTGATTTTCCATGGACCTTGCATGCATTGCAGATCAAGGAAATTGCACCTGCCGCAAGTTTACGGGGCACCAGGCGATTTGGAAGTATGACATCAAGGTGAGGAATTTTGTTTTTGTTTGGGAGTATTGATGAAGGCATAGTGAACAGTAAGCCAATGTAAGATGGCTACATGGTTTGGCCCCAACAATTTTGGCAAGCAAAAAACAGACAAAAAAAAATATAAGATTTAGCGTGCTGATGTGTGTGGGAGCATCGTGTTGAATCTTTCTGAAAACAGGATTGGGCCATTCTGTTAACATTACAGTATGAGAGACCTGCCACAGTGCACTTTCAGGGTGTCTAGCGACTGGGAAAACCGGGAATTGTCAGGGAAATCTTAATTACCGGGAAAAACCAGGGAATTGTCAGGGATGTTGTCGAAAAGGGAGCCCTGTCAGGGAAAATGAGCCACAAACACCATCGAGTTCCCTGAGCAAAGACTCGACGACTTGGGGGCAGAAAAAGAGGCGATAAATTCTGCATAGAGCGGAGCACAAGCTCTGCTCACCCGATGTAGAGTATGCTACCCGATGCAAAAGGAAGAGCCGACAAATCCAGTCCAAGCCTTGGATTGAATTGAAATGGATTGAGGGCGCGACTCTAGGCTAGATTCAGTTAGAGCTAATAGATTTAGTAACAAATGGGAAAGTCGCAGGCGGTAATTTAATCCAAACCTTAAGCCGAAAGTGTGCATCTGGCGGCCATGCTGCCATTCAGTTATTGACGTGTGTGGTTGAGCGTCTTGTTTTCATCGTGTTTCCGGAAGTGGCCTCTTCACTGACGATGTCGGTGGCAAGAAATTGCTTGTTTCTCCGTGGTGGAAGAACCCGAATATTTCGGAATATGCAAGTTGGATTAAGCCCGTGCAAAATGATCCTCACAGTGCTCAATGCTCAATGGCTTGTGTTGTAATGGTCTTATATACTTAACCACCTCTACAGTGGTCAGGGAATTTCACCTGAAATTGTCAGGGAAAACCTGAAAAAGTCAGGGAATTTCAAAATAATAATTTGCTAGACACCTTGACTTTGAAACAACAATGTTTAACTTACACTAATGTGTAGGAGCATCCTGTTATCATGAAAACAGGATAACGTTAAGCATAATCACATTGGGTTATTGTGTAAAGATTTGAGTGTAAAAAACTCATCACAGTGTAGTTTGAAACAACAATGCTTAACTTAGGCTGATCTGTAGGACCATTCTATAGAACCATCACAAAAACAGGATAATGTTGAACATAACCACATTGGATCATTGTGTTAATATTACAATGTGAAAAATCTAAAGCAGTGCAGTTTGAAATATTGATTGCTCAAGTTATGCTGATGTGTTGGAGAATCAGGTTAAATCATAATTGCAACTGCATAATTTTAGACATAGTAACCTTCTTGGATCATTGTGTTAAGATTGTACCTTCATACAATGTCCTACCGGACCACTTTGATGAGTATTGAATTAATTACATTGTGAAAAATCTAACACAGTGCAGTTTGAAACAATGCTTAACTTTTGTGTTGCAGGTGGCGAGGGACTATAACAAGACGCTGGGAGAAGATATGGGCAAGGAGTTTCTCAAAGAGTGGCAGGTAAGGGAAATCCCTAGCCTTACACGTCCTGTAATGCATGCATGACATTGTCATTGCATTTGCCCTAGATACCGTTTCTCTATAAGCTCTCGTCAATTTCAATATCAGTGTTACGAGTCTCCTAATAACATCCAAACCTGTTGCTGAATCTTCTGCCCTGTAGTAGTACTTTCAAAACTAACACCCCTATTGTTCCTTGTCTTTGTGGTAGTGTGACAAGGCAGCTAGTGAGATTGGTCCGTTTTGCATTGCACTAGTGTGTGCTGAACATTCTGCAAAGCCATTGCACATGCAGTGGGTTTACAGTGTGCATAAAGAAAAAGAAAATAATGTTTTGCCAAAGCTTGGCTTTGGCTCTCAACTTCATGCTTGAGAATTAAACTGAAGGCTGTCTTAATCTCTATATACTTTATCGTGTTAGCCACCAGTATCTAACAGATTCATACAAGTTTCTTGTTTGTTTCCTTCTTGTGATCCTGCAACCGATTCCGACACACTGTTGACAGCAACTGGATGACACGAAAGGTGGGGATGCTGCCAATGACCTTCAAGACCTGCAGGACATTCTAGATGTGAGTCGGAAGAAGTTTAGGAATTAGCCCATCTACGTATTGTGTTGTGTTGTGTTGTATAACCACCACTGCAGGGAGGCAACTTAAACTGTGGTACTGTCGAGACCGGTTATAATGAAGTCAACGGGAATCAGAAATCACTTTGCTATATCTGCTATTTCGTTATAACCGACTTCGGTTATAACTAGGGCTCTGTGTTTTCGGATAAATCCGAAAAACTCCGAAAAACACCCACCGGTAAAATTTTGGTCAATTCGGATTTATCCGATAAACTCCAAATGTTTATGTGCCAATGCCTACCCCCCTTCCCCCACACCCAAAAAAAAAAAAGATTTTTTTTTTTTAATTTGATTTGAACGGAGTTAATGGTCCTGGGAAAATGGCCCCATAATTATCTTTCAAATCTCAGACCGTTGTCAAAAGGGGTCTTGCCGCTTGTCTCGTCGAGGTTGATTCAGGGCAACAGGTCATTGTACATTCGGGTCACGGCAAAAGCCACTCTTTTGGTTTCCAGTTTGAGCCATGCGATTTGTGATTTAGAGAAAGGAGAAGGTATGTTTTTGTAAACAGTGAAAGCTATGGACCATAGAGATTGTATTAAATAGAGAAAAGGGACAGTTGAAACTCTCTATTACATCCTTAACCACTCCACCTCGCGCGGCCGCGGGCTAGATTGATGGAATAGGATGGGATGACTACGAGCTTCGTAGCGACTGCCCCCGGGAGTTTATTGATTTTAAGGTATCGACGTTTATCGAAGCAACACTTGTGTGCGACTTTTGTCGTGGGACAAATTAATATTGCCAATGGCAATGGCACCAATGTCAAATTCAAATGAAGAAATTTTAATCGATACAAGCGCGTTTTATTTTTTATCTGGCATACGTTTACATCCGGTTATTATTTACATATTTATTTTCAATAGGAAACACTGCGAAATTAAACTCCGAATTTCGGAGAATTGGGAATCAAACAAATATAAACTCCGATAAACTCCGAATCTTCGGCAAAAAAATAAACTCCGAAAAACACCCTCCGAATTTGCCGAAAAATAAACTCCGAAAACACGGAGCCCTAGTTATAACGAAGTGTAAAAGGGAATGGGAAGTAGTGATCGCTTTGCTGTAGCCTCTATTTCGTTATAACCGACTTCATTATTGCTTTACCTTCACCGTTCACCCTTGGGCTGACAGCAAAAATTTACTTATGAAGTGCCCAGAGTATTTTTTACATATGTACTTATGTGAACTCTAGAAGATCTGTAATAAAATTATTTCTTGAAGTTTTGATAAAATTATGTTGGAAATGAAGCTTCAGTGTTTGTGTAAGGCGAAATGTATATAAAAATATTTGTGCACTCATTGTTCGAACAAAGGAGCATCCTTTGTTCTAAGCTATATGTGCAAACATTGAGCTAAGCTAAAACACTGCTCAATGTTTGCACATATAGCTTGGAAACATCACATCTCAGAGTTTTGCTGGCGAGCCCATTGTGTTCTGTTAGAGTATGTAAATTTTCTACCTGATGCAGGAAGCAGAAGACGATGAGGTGTACCAAACAGTCAGGCAGCAGGTCGCCAACCATCCTCCTATGGTAAGCATTTGTGATTGCAAAGAAGCTGCATCGAAGCCAACGTAAGATCCTTCTGTATGTGCTCAAATCTGGCTGAAGCATATATGCTAAACTGATGCACCCATTGATCTTCCACTATCTAAAATCCCGAACAAACGTTCAACTGTGGTGAAGAGATAAATGGTAAAAATTGTTGGGTGGGCGATATACGGGGATACAAGAGCAAATCTTTATCAAAAACAAGTGATACACGTGTGGCACCCCACGTGACACAGGAGCTAATACTGTAAATCACAGACAGGGCAATTTCGCATTTCACAGTGTGATGAACACAAGGAACTCCCTAATAATTTGCGCATCGCAGAACCGACACCGCAGATCGAAATTACGGCAAGCTGCGGTTCCACGATGCGATAGGTGCGCGGGAGCCCGTAACAAACTAGCTTGGACTTTCGCCGACATGGCGGTCTGCATTGCACTCGCTCGCTAATCCATTGTTTGATTGCATTAAGGCTATGTTTTTAAGTGTGGTTAGATCTGTACGATGCATTAGGCTGTCGAGAGGCTGCATCCCGAGATGGAACGGCCATCTTTGCAGAACTTCGTCCGTTGCCTGTCGCGGGCGTTTTCCGTGCCGGACGAAAGGAAGGCGGCGCCATCTTACGGCACCCGCATGAACGTCTGGGAGGTGGAGTCTCTTCTGGAAGAGTCGGCCCGTGCCAAGAAGCCGCCTAGGGTCACCTTCCAGCTCAAGAGGAGCAAGTCGGAAACTCGTGACACGGTGAGACCTCTCATAGTGCGTAGATTTGATCTTGCAAATGCTGCAAAACCTTCAGTCTAGTGGTTCTATGTAGATAGACGGGAAGAGCGTTTCCAGGGCTACCTGTTAGATGATGCCAGTGTGCTAGGATGTTTTCTCGTCGTAAGTGGTCATGGGCTGTTGTGGCGCAGTTGATCACACTCAAATGCATATGCTTGAACCAGCCTTTACAGCGTACTGCATTCAATGCCGTCTGCCAGGGTCCGAAATCGTACAGTTCAAAGACTTGTTGTTGATCTGAAACATTGGAGGGGTAAATCTCTGCCCCCTGTTCAACAACAACAGTTACGTGTGGTGTAAACGTTGTAACCGAGGTGGCACAAGCTATTGCCCGATTCAAAGGGCATAGCCACTACCATCTGGAAGTGGGGACTTGGTCAAGTAGCTGTCTACTGTTTTCCCCTTTTCTTTTTAGTTGTGTAATCACTGTTGTGCAACATGCATGTTAAAGACCCCGTGTCCTGTACTGCATGAATGAGTTTCACTTTACCTCAAAGGAAGACCGACCTTTCGCTGCCTAGACATTTGTCTAATTTTCTTCTGCTTTTCTGTAAATTGCAAGGTCATGAAGATTGTTCCCTACCTTCTACATACTCACTTCTAAGCTCGGTTAATTTTAATCTAAGTATATTTATGAACTGTGACCTCAAAACGTCCAATGCCTACATTAGGGTGGAATGTAAACTACAGTTTTGACATAACATTATCCCAATAGAGATGCCCAGCTATCCTAATCGAGGGGATATAAAAATCTGCTGGCTATATGCAAATATCCTTTCCTCAATCTCCAACCTGGAAAAAATTACAAGCATGAATTAGTGATGCAGGTTGTCAGAACACAGCTGCCTAACATGTACTCTTGCATAATGGCCACAGTTAAATTTCGAAACTTTTACTGCGATGTAAATATCAACATCCATAACATTTCCGTTTTTTTTTTTTTAAATACATATGGTTGCATGTTTGCATTATCCTGCTTGGAAGGTGTACTTTTCTCCTAAGCACACGTCTGCGCTGCGGCGAGCGAGCTCCGCGGGTATCGCTTCCCTGCAGTGTGTTGGTGCTCGTGAGAAGCGCACTCAACGGGACTAACCCACCACAATCAACACTTTGAAAAGCATAAATATGGCAGTTTGTTTCGAAGCGAATATCGAATGGCGTGTTATTCAGAACTATAGCCGCTCGACGGGGCAACTTTTGCAACAATTTTGAGGTTGCTGGCGGGTTGTTCCCTAGCTTTCCCTAGATCGACACGAATTGCTGAGATCGGGTCCGGCCTCGAAACGGACGAGCAACTCGAGCCGTTTGAAGCGGCAGCAGCCAATCAGGGACGCGATGTTTTCACGTGACACCCCCGTGGTGGTGATGATGACAGCTAAAGACTTGGTTCTGGTTTGAAATCAATCGTTTTGGAAATAAATTTTTTCAGAAAGATGAGTTAGTATTCTCAACGCCATTCAAAGATGTAAAAACACGTTTTTAGCGCGTAGCTGGGTGTCTAAATAGTACAAGAGAAAATTCAAAGTGAATGATGATGATAGCAAGTCGTAGCAATTCGGTTGCTGCAGTGTGAACGCAGACGACCCGTGTTGCTGGTGTTGCGAACGTCAAGTTGCTGGGTGAAATTGCTCCGTCTGAAGCGGGCCTTATTGGGAAATGCAGATATTCACACAACCCTACACAGTAGCGATTACACGAACGCCCGCCAGTACAATGCTCGCCTATGGTCGGTCACAGGTTAAGAGTTGAGGGGAAGCTTTTTCCACCTTTTCCACTTTAGCAGGAGAGAGGACCTCCTCTCCAGCGTTCGCTCTGCTAAAGAGGGAGGTGAGATCACCTTCCCCTCAACTCTTAACTTGTCGCCGACTGCAGATCGAAATGGGCAGGGGTGGAGGTTGTGCCCAGGACCCCTGGGTTCTGCAGCGCGAGCTTCTGCTTCGCATGCTTCGAGCTGCGGTGCGTCAACAGGCTCAGAATGTTGTTCCAGGATCCCAAATCGCCTTCGGGACGAGAAAAGAAAGGCCGCAAGGGGCCCGGCTTCTTTCACTTCCGACCGTCGGCCTCGCGGTTCGAGGTGTCCAGGGTGGACGAACAGCCAGAGCCACTCCTACGCAAGATGCGGAGGCTCTACCACAGTGCGGGACAGCCTTCCACGACCTCTGCTTGAGTGCCCTTCTTTTTTGCGACCGGACGTTTGCCGGAAGAGCCACTCGGGTCTCAACGAGAAGCGGAGCCGACCTAGCTCGAACTAAACTGCGAGCCAGACGGAGTCGCGTCGAAACTTATGGTGCCTGGAATGCGTCTTTGAGTGTTGTGTTTACCACGTTCTAGTCTGTGGTCCCTCGACTCTGGGTCGACGACGTTGTGGAAGCGTCACGCTTTTGCCTGCTGTGATCCTGTGCTGTGGCGCGGCAATGGATGCTAATGAGGGAGACCCTTGTTCAGCCTTGGATCGCTTTTCAGCTTGATGGTCCGCGGCTGTGACGACTGTGTCGCTTGCGTTTGCTCGCCTTTTTGCCGGAACTTCTATGACCAATCGCCGGGAATGCAACATCTGACAGCGTGACGGGCCGGCTGCTTGTGTAAGGTAATTTGCTACCGTTTTGGGACTGCTTTCAATGCACAGGCAGTGTAGGTTGCTAAGCACACCCGTCAAAGCGGCATTCCGGGCACCATAGTCGAAATCGGACATCTGACAACCGTAACATGTAACGGGTATTCAGGCTGCTAAGCAAATGCGGCCTCGCATGCAGAATGAGAGGGCCCGATACCGGGCAGTTTTGTGTGTACAAAAATGTGCCTCCATTTGTTTTTTGTTGGGGGGGAGGGGGGGGGGGTGGGAAGAGGCAAGCGAAAGTTGCGAGTCAACAGGAGCGCCTGCTTTTGTCTGTCTCTGCAGGATAGACAAAGTATGACTGTGTCTCCACTGTCTGAACACTTGTCTCTTCCCTAACTGCTTTGCAAATGAACTGTTCTGTTGGTAATGGCGTCAGTCTTGTGGAGCATCCAGAATGCATGCCCCCGACTGAAATCATTCAGACAAAGCATGAATTCAGTTTACCAAGGGCTGTATGAGTGGGACGTGACGTTAGGAGCTGCTTTTCGTTTGTAAAAGAAAAGAGGGTTACGGTGATTTCATTGCTCCTTTCCTGGTCTCTTCCTCAATCTGGAGGCATTCTTTGTTGGGTAGTGTGCCAATATTTGGGCAAGCAAAAATGCAAATATAGGTCTTGGGAAGGACCCATTGCCAATTGCTACTTGGGTAGCTTTGTTTATTCTTTTGCCTTCCTTGGCAACTATCCAATGATCACAGGTGCCTCTAAACTTTCTGGCCATGTGATGTCTTTTTTAGTGATTCATAGTTTATTGTCTGGTAGAGTTTCTTTCAAATTGAAGCAAAAACAGCTACAGTGCAGAAACAATTTTATCTGGAATGGCCCTTCTCTTTTAGAGCCAGGTTATGTAGAGGGGCACCCGAGCGAGTGGGAGAAACGACTATTTCTTAAACTTCGGTTGTTGACGTCCCCTCTGGACTTGTATACCAGTTTGAGCTGATGTCTTGAATGATCTCCTACAGTGTTTTTAGACATGTAAAGATTTTGTTTTCTCTTTACTGACATGACTGTGGACAGGATTTGTTGTGGAACAATTCTGTATGTAATTGGTCTGCAGTGGCAGAACATTTTTGCTAAAGATCTCCTTCACATTGTGGCATGTGTATTTGTGTACTGATATAGATGTAATGGCATTTGGGCATTATTGGGATTTTCTCTTTATGAAAGAAGTGACTCATCAACCATCTGAGCAGATAGGAAGTAGATATTTGAGACCTACAGTATGCCTGCTACAACACCATTTTAGTTGGAATATGTATGGTTGAGTATTGTAATGCTGCAGAACCCTTGGGAAGCCGTTTCTGTAATTGCAGTGTTAGTTTTGATAGTGTTCAAGCATGTGCATGAGCATTACCACTTTCACGATCATTGCCATCTAGTAGCTATTCATTGCCATTCGGTGGTTAAATGGCCACCAGTGGAATGGGCAAGAAGCTGTTTGAAGAGTTAAGGAACCCTAGCTTGAGAGTAGCTTTGAGATGACTTTGTTTCCCGTTGTTTTCATGAGGTGCAGTCAGAATGAAATGAGATTACCACAGGTGGATGGCTATATACTGTGATGACACAAACACAACAGGAAAGAGGCTGTCTAGGCCAATTATGTCTTTTTACCTCAGAGGTGCTTTTGCAAACACATTGTTTCCACAGCTATGTTTAGTTGTATATATGCAAGTTGTAAAACATTTGTCAAGCTCTAATAGGGCACTAGTTTGCGAAGAGCAAAATATCCTTGAGGAACAGACATAGACCCTAACCATCAATCTGATTATCTCGTTCACAGTGTATTTTCGTTATTGTAGTGCCATTTCTTTTATCATTTGGGACGATTGCTCCTTTGTGCTAATCTCATTTAATTCTGACCCTACTGTGACTCTTATAGACGACCACTCTGCATTCAAGGTTGTGTGCTTTTACAGTAAGTGCTCAGTCTTAAACTGATGAAATCACAGGGCTGAGGGGAGTGCTGTACAAATGGTACAAAACGCTTATGGTAGGTCTAATACCCACAGGTCCTATGATAGCCATTCATAGAAGAATGTTACAATATACTAGGATGTTCTTTTTCATTATCACAAAGTAACAACATTATTTTTTTTTACAATGTAAACCAAGCATGTACTAGTATACTTTGATAGCCTGATGAGTATAACTACATTTACTCTCTCTTTTGGAGAAGCATATATGCAACTCTGATCTCGGGTTCATTCCGGCTAAAGTTGCTGAAATTGTGTGAATTTGGCTGCACTTTTCTTTTTTTACAGTATCCAGATTGCTATTTTTGCTGAGGAGCAAATTCATGCTTGAACATGCTCCTCACCTTGCAAGTAGGGCAAACACTATTGAAATGGTCTCTGTGGGAATGACAGTACAGTTCAATGTTTGGAGGTGGATTGCTTTTCAATAATTAGCTCATAAAATGGCACTATTGCTATGACTTCCGTGCCTGCACATCTGGGTTGTGATGAAGGTTGTGCTGTCGTGCTTAAATGTTGCCTCTGTCCAATGTGGGTCGCAGTTGCTAAGCTTAGCTTTGGACTGTTGCAGAGTCCAGCTGTAACTTCATGATGGAACAGCAATAGCACCCTCATAATAATGTAATTTTCCTATGCTGGATTGTTTGTGCTATTACTCTTTTTCATATATGGCACAGCGTTTTGGAAGCTTCAAGCTGGAGAGGACTATAGGTGCGCAAGCACTTGTGCAAATGCAGCAGCAACAATTTGTGTCTAGGAAAGGGAGCATAGTGCCATGCATTTTGTGCTGATATGATTCAAGATATACAGTACTATTTATTTTAGATAATTTACTCCTGGGTGAAGGTGCTTAAACAGAGAGTCTAGCTACTAGGCGATGACATTGGTGTGTTAATTGTGAAAGAGTTTTTGGTTACATTGTACAAGCTTCTATATGCCTGTCAAGCACAAAAACAAGGGTTGGTGCTATAGTGTTGCTGTTGGTGTGTTCCAGTGACAAAAAGATAGGCCTCATATCGTGTGATAAATGTCGTGCAATATAATTTTCCTACCACTGATTTCCTGAAAGCTTCAAAAGTACCGTATGCGGCGTCTGTTTGCCTTCACGAATTTTTACAAATCTGTTGAGGCTGCAGTAATAAAAGGACAGCTACAGGCATGTGTGTGACTCGGCTTATTGCTGGTAAGGAAGGGGTGTGCAGCATGCATGATCAAAAAGGTTGCACTGATTGCCTCTCTACTGTAGTGAAAGTGTCTCCCGCAGTCTCGGGCTCAAACCACTGTGCTTATATATATATTTTAATTTGCAATTAGCATGGGTGACAAGTTTTGTGAAGTGATGCAAGTGGTAATGAAGGCCATTTGTCCCTCCCTTGAAGGGATGGTGAACCGAAATTTGGATTTCAGAAAAACAATGCACTAGATGTGGGCGGGACGCTTCCGTCCCTACAACACTACTCTGCAAGGTGATATCTCGAATGGACTGCCGTATTTTTTGAGAAAAAGAGGTCTGAGATTAAACAAGGCCGACGAGGCGCGTGACGTCAAGATACCTAGTTTCCTCCTCTCTTCGCTTCGCTCCCTCAAGGCGGTGAGGCGGTGGCGACGCTGAGCCGTCCCTGTCCCTCTTTTCGAAGAAACACGACGTCAACAAACCCGTCAAATGCGCCTCCTTTTCTTGAAAAAAATACGGTCATCTGTTTGAAGTCTATCGCTGTATGAGTGATATTTTAGTGTTTAGTAGCATCCCGCTTCGCGCTTTTGCCGCTGTGTTTTGTGGAATCCAGATTTCGGTTCAGCATCCCTTGTAAGAGAGCTGTCCAAACAGGACACTCAAAGGACGCGTAAACCGACGCTTCATTTGAAGTGCAACAATCGAATTTCCCTTCCTTTTTCCCCTTTTTTCGGGGGGGGGGGGGGGGGAGGGGGGGAGTTTGCTTTTCCAATGTTCGCTTTTGCCCTTCACGGGGGCCCTAGAGCATGCTCATCACGCAGTTCCGGGACATCCACCACGCTCTGTTGGCTCCCCCGCTGCTGTTGGAAGCTCCTGAAAACAGGAAAGCGAAGGGATGCGAGCTGGGGAGCAGAACAGATGGACAAGCACATGGCACACCATTGGCAGCCCCCGTCCGACATGAAGCTCCGACGAGCACACTGACGTCGCAGAAAGCAGACGAAGAGGCGAGGAGGAGCCGTTGCAATGTCGCGTTGACATTAACGTTGACGTCAAGACGACGTTAACGTGACGATGACGTCCCGCAACATCAGGACGTCATTATCGTGACGTCATAGCGACGTTTGACGTTGCGTGAAGCGATCGACGTCGTCCTCGACGCGGCGCGACGATCACGACCGTGTTACAACTAGAGATGCCGCGAACTTTTCGCGAACCTGAAGTTTGCAAAGTTCGAACGTCGACCTGGCTACACACAAAAAAAACAACGATTTTCGAACTTCCGAATTTTTCGGCATTGAGAAATTCGAATTGTTTTCGAACTTCCGATTTTCAAGCGCTCTGGAAATTCGACATTTTCTAACTTGTTAAGCTAAGAAATTCAATGATTTTCGAACTTTCGACTTTGCTGAGTTTGAAAGTTCGACGAACTTCTGAGCGAAAGTTCGACAAAGTAATATAAATAACACAAGATGTCAATGTGTGAAGTGGATCGGAGCGTGGAGCGAAAGCTTGCGCTGGGAACCTCCTGGGTTCGATCCCCGCCACCCCCGCCCGTTTCGATCTGGATGAGTTTCGTACCCGGCACGCGTTCGTGTTATCACTACTGCGTGATGCACGTTAAAAACCCCAGGTTAGCGGTTGTACTGCACTGGCCAAATTTCTCATCTACAGCTAAGAGACCGATTACCCGTTGAAACGTATCCAGGGGTTTCCAGGAATTGAAATCGGGGGGGGGGGGGTGTCTAAATTCTCGAGGGTGGGGGCGGGGGGGGGGGCATTGCGAATATAGGAGTCGCTGTGAATTAAGGGGGTGCCTTCGTAAAAACGAGGGGGGTCTACACCCCCCCCAGCGGGGTCCAGGGAAATCCCCTGGGCGTATCTCCATCAAGGCTGTATAAACATACAGAGCAAACTAATTTTTTTTGTTTTTTGTGTGTGTGTGAAGTGGAGTTGAAATTGCACTCAGAGTCTTAACGTCAGCTCATCGTGCTATAAACGACGCGCTTGTAAAGCGCTGAATGATATCACTTTGGGGTGGCCAAGGCCTCGTACGTCACACCTTTTTCTTTCGACTTCCGTACAGAGCCTCTCCCGCGCATAACTCTGTAGGTTACCCTGAGGTAAACGGTAGGCCAACAGATTGAAATTCAGCCGAGGTGCTTCGCTGGGAGCGTCCTTGATAGCATTAGTTGTTTTTGAACGCAAGTCCTTCGATTTCCTCGCGTCAAGGAAAGCGCGCGCGCAGATAGTGACGCCGATGTGCTGCAGTGAACGCTGAATGCATCATCGCTTACTTCATTATCATTAGTAACTAGCTGCATTCTAGAGCAGCCAATATCTCCATTCGTCGAAGAAGAGAAGTTCCAGGCACCGGCGATATGGTTAGCCCGATAAGAACCGGTCACGACCTGATCATCTGTATTAGGCCGGGTTGTCCGCTAATGCATTCTCCTCAACCCTGACTTGTGTCGGGTGCTGTGCCTGTGGTCAGTGTTTTCTCCATCCCACGGGTCATCCTGCCGAAAATAAACGCCCAGGGCAACTACACATTTTTGGGAAGCCAGGATTTCCTTTGATGTGAATGCGTTGTCTTGCATATTTAGTTGTCTTATGCCAGCATTGCATTTAGGCAACGTTTGATAGAACTGCTGCTATACTTCGTTTCACCTTATGTGCGAGCGCAAGGCAAAGCTGGAAGCACGAGCTGCAAAGCTCCGCACTTCAGGCTTTGCTGGAACAGCGCGAGCTGGGCAGAAACGCAAAAAAGCGCTGGTCTCGCGCTACTAGCTTTGGCTTCGCTCGCAGATAAAGTGAAACGAAGTATAGTTGGCAAATAAGTAGGAAGTACGTTCAGCTGACCACCCCAGGGCTTTTCGATGAACCGTTCAGCCATTTCAACGCTTGTTTCATAAGTTATGACAAATGACGAGTAATACAGGTGTGTAGTGCCGTCAGTACCACAGCACTGAGAAGGAAGGAGTATATTAACCAACATAAATGTGAGAGCGCAAGTTAGCTGCGTACAAGTTTAGGAGAGCCTCAGGCAGGAGAGTGCTCAACTGCTCACCCGGGGTTACGAGTTTATGTCGCCATTAAATTGCAAACTTTTTCTGTGGGTCTATGGGGCTACGGGCGGTTTTTAAACGTAACTCCGGTTGTAAGCAGCCCTTGGAGAATAAAATAACGCTTTTCTTTAGACACCATTTTTTGTTCTAATGAGGGTAAGTATTTTTTTAAACGCGGAAAAGAGTATAATCCTGCCATCCCTAACGCCGCCATTAAATTGCAAGCACCCTGCGTGGTTTGAGTTGAACTATGCAAGTTCATATATCTCGGTAATTCTACAATAGAAGGAGTAAAATATTCACGACATAAGATAAATGGGCAACGCTTTTAGTAAAATTTGTAGCACATTTCGCGATTTTTCAGATGAATTCATGAAAACTTAGTTTGAAACTGCGGAATTTGATTTCCATCATGAAGCGATTTTTCAACTTCTGGCTTCTCAGCTTCCTCCTTAAAAAAGGGGGGGGGGGGGGTGTAATGATTTCCGGACTTCGGTCAAACATTTGTGGAAGTTGTCCTCTGACACTTCTAAAGTAAAGAACAAAGAGCAGATTTCGCCTGCGTGTCCTAATTGTTGCGTAAAAATGAAAGTTTGCAACGCCGAATTAGAGCGCAGCTCTTGAGGAGGGGGGAGACGGGGGGTCAGTCGGCCACTGACGGGGGGTCACATCTGTAGACACGCACCTGGGGTCACATGACCTCGGCCAGGCGACGCGCCGGAAACGTAGAGCTGCGCTCTAAAAAGAGATATTGCATTTGGCCCCCTCCACTCCCAGCTCAGGGTCTGTCCCCTCCTGGTGACGTAATTTGGGGTGCCGTGTAGCTTCCCGTGTGCTCACTCGGAGGATGCTTCCTATCCCTCTCTCTGCTGACATTAGTGGGCGTTATAGCTGCAGCTTAGAGCCGACCGAGGTCACGTAATCTTTTCGCCGTAGTTCCTTCGGCTGCCACCGGCGGCTGCGGGTGGGCGAAAAAGCTCGACTTTTGCTTTGCGATTATGCAGCGGAATCGCGCGCGATATTTTTCAATAAAGGAGATGTTTTTTTCTATCTTCCGGGACACGATAAACAACATAAGAATGACGAGATGCAAATTCTTTTAATCTTAAAATCGCTGCACCCCCCCTTTAACTCACAAATCGCGCATTGTACCAAACAGTTCAAGAAGACGGAAAGGGAGGGACTCCCCTTTTGCTCGGACTCTTGTTTGTGTACCGGACACCACCACTCTCCTCCTAGAAGATTAGCCCGTCGCTCAAAACTCGGACAAAAGTTGCTTTCCCGTTCACGCCGAAGCTGACAGTGCTGTGGAAGCTACGTAATCGTTGGGCCAGCTATACTTTTGCCACGTGACCACGCTCCCTCGCGCATACCCACGGCCTTTTCGTGCTTGTACCTAAAAAAAAAAAAAAAATCGATATATAAAATTTTTTTGGACTTCAATCTTTAAAAATATTCGATATCTTTGAACTCGAACTTTCAGAAACCTTCACATTTTCGAATTACGAACTTTTCAATTTCGAACCTTAGCAAGGTTCGAAAATTTCGAACCTTTCGAACCCGAACTTCGGGAGGTTCATGACATCCCTAGTTACAACGGCGCCTTGATATCGCGTAACGGCGTCATCCTCGACGCGACGCGATGTCACGACGGTGAACGACGACGACGACGTCACGACGACAATCCAGGCGAACCAAGCCACTTCGATCGCAGCGCCACCACGCCAACTTTCCACATTCTGAGCTTCAACTGAAAGCATGAGAAGTCTCAGCTCGCCCCACTCAATCATTCCTAGTTCCCGGTACTCAGGAATCGCATTCCATAGACGCAGCAGGTTGCGTCACACCATCAAGCTCATATCCGGCCTGCCTGCGTGAAAAATGCTGTCAAAGTTTGGCATAGACCGGAAGAGGACGTCAAAGCATGAGAAAGCAGCTCGTTTCGGAGTATGGCCAGCCCTCTAGCAACAGAAACAAGAAACACAACCCTCCCCCCCCTCCCCTTTCCCCTTATTATTTTCAAGAAACTTACCATTTTTACGATTTATCCCACTAAACCCAATGTGTATTTTCTTTTCGTCAAATAGCTACCTTCGGGTTTGGAACACGGCAGGAAACACGGCGACGAGCTTTCTCGCGACGGGCGGGCACTTGCTTGTTCCAGCGAGTTCAGCAGCATTATCATTCGCCGTCGGTTTGGCGATTTTTACTTTCGTGAGAAGATCGAAGGCAGCATTACCACGTCCAAGGATTTCCCCTAAGTGAACAGTGTGTATAAGTTTTCTTTTAATTTCTAAGCTTTTGTGTTTTTGCTGATCGTCAACGACGTGTTATATTTGTTTTCTCTTGACTCTGTTAGCGAACACATCGAACAGACCAACAAGTACATGGAGCTCGTTCCCGGACCTTCTTTAATTGTTTCGATCAAGAGGATGCAGGACGATAGTGTTAAACCTACAAATCCGCTCCATCACATGAAAAAGAAATAGACATTTGAAACCTTCGCCTGATAAAAGCTCGAATGTGCGGCATCAGTCTGGGACCCTCATCAAATCTATCTTATTGCATCAACCTCGAAGCAGTGCAAAACTGAGCATCAAGATTTATCTTACCTGATTTTAACAGCATTTCCAGTGTGTTCGTTCTCAAGTCCCAAATAAACCTCTCGCTACTACAAATTCTCCGTACAATTGCACGTCTTTCGGCTTTTTCGCAAAATCTACCATCATTATCACGAGCTTCGCGATACCACCCCTACTACGTACTTCCCTTAGATCATCTTCCCTAGTAAGCATTTCTAGAAACGTTCTTTTTTTACCAGACAATCGTTGACTGGAACAGCCTGCCCAATTCTATTGTATCAGTTAAAAAATCGGGTGACATTTAAAAATTTTAATCGAGCTACGTATTTATTGGAGATGTTAAACAGGTGTAGTTTTGCCAAGTTCGTATATTGATGTATGGTGTTTTCTGTTCTTGCTGGCCTGTTTCTCGCATACCTAACATTTTCTCATTTTTTTGTCTGTTGCACTATTCCGAATTTGCTTGGTTACTTTTCTTGATAGTCAACATAGCGAAGCATGGTCTACACATACTGCGATTTTTACTTTTAATTGAGGACATGCATCGCAAAAGACAAGTGCGGACATAAAGAACACAGCGCTGCATTCCTACTGCATTTCTTTCTCCCGTCCTTCTAGGCAGTTTGCTCCGCACGGGTATATTCAAAAATTACCAAATCTCCGAAACTTACATCGTTTTATACTTTGATCCATGGAATAATTGGTAATTAATTATAACAATCTGTCGGCCTCAAAATGCTCATTCTTGATATTTTTTGGGGTGAATGACCCCTCCGTGCACTCCTGAGCAAAGTACTTCATTTCGGCAACTTTGCTCAAAAACCTGGGAGCCTCTGCTTCGCCTTTAAGAGTGGAACTCGATAGCGTTATTGGGTCCCGTTCGCAAAGCCTTCTCATACAAACGCGTGCTCGTTGCCAAGCTCGTGGCAGAAAATTCGGTTTCGGCGTAGGTGTTGGTGGGACCAAAAAATCCTACGCGCCACCGCGCAGCCACATGTGACGTCACTCGTCGGCACAGCCACGTGTGATTACACGTGGCTGCACGTGTGTGACGTCACGCGTGGCTGCGCGAGTTGCATTATGGGATTTTCAGTCCCAGCAACACCTACGCCGAAGCCGAATTTTCTGCAACACGGGCTCCTAAACGCTATCGCGTTAAAATTTGCTACTCGAGACTCCCTAAGTCAAAACAGGAATATAGGAATACGCCTGTTCAGTTTTTGCGAACATTAAAAAATCACATTACGACGTGCAAAAACTTTCAGTGGGATGACAAACAAGTGTTCTGTCAAACCTGGTTTGGGAGCTGCGTGAAATTGTTCAAATTGACGCCACACAATGAATGTTGGAGAACTTTACTCTTTATTTCATTTGGAGTTACACAGCAAAAACTATATGTGCACTGAACACACAATGTTTCCTATTGGTATCCCTGTTGGGTTCGGGTACAGATCTCGCACGTGTTCAAGGGCACATTTGGGCATGATGTCCCTCTTGGTGAGGACATCGAACTGGCCACATGTTTTGCTTCTTTCTAGGTAAGCCGGGCGACGCCAGACGCCTAAATTTGCCAAGCAGCCCCAAGATTTGCTGTAGTACACCTCCCGGACTCCTGGATTTTTCTGGTGATGGTCGCCGTCCTTCGCCCACTCTGACGCAGTCTCGAGCAATTTTGCAAGGGCTGCAGATGCAATCTGGGCATTCCATTGCTCAATATGCGGATAAATAGGAATAGAAGAGAATGAAAGCTCCGTAATATCTGCGTGCTTTTGAAGCATAGCATAATTTGATATTATTGGTATTTGCACTATTTTACAGGAAGAAAAGCTTGATTTTGTAGTTCTAATCAGGTCTTTTGATCTTCTCGCTGATACGCAGCGTATTTGTCAACTGCTCAGGTTTCAGTTACATTTGTTGAGAGGAACTAATGTAAGTTTGGCCACGAACCAATTTTCAAAACTTCTTACGATGCGTGAAATATAATCGTTAATCGATTTACTTCGTAGGGAAGTTTGTTTGTTAGTGTTCTTAGTTGCTCCAACGAGGCGGCGGTTACTCAAGAAAGCACATTTAGTACGAACAGATTATGCGCTAAAATAGTCGGGCCGTGTTTATTTCGATATAAGGCAGATTGTCAAAAAATGCAACTCCTTTTACATGCTTCGTCCTCCTACTGCGATAATTTCGACTTGCGTTTACTTGTGATTATTACTTCGAACAAGAAAACGACGTCTCGATACAATCACTCGTAGTGCGCCGTTGGTAGAACGGTAAAATCTCCAGCTTTCGGTAGAATTTGAAGTCGAAAAATACCCACTTTTTTTACCTTCTGCTGTGACGTTCAAGTTCGGTTTACATTTGCGCCGACCGCGTTGCGCTGCGTTACGTTGTGCAGCGCAGCACCTCTATGGCTCGTCGTAAGGGTCGCCATGGCAAGAGCTCGACGAGCCATTACAAAGATTTTGTCCATGGGCCGCTAAGCCCCTTAGCACTCGTGCGAAATGGACGTGAAAAGCAAGGACGAAAAGAGAGGAGGACGGGGAAGGAGGAAAAGATGGAATCTTGTGCATGGCAGAACGATACTTCTGCGCTGGCCGCCACCCTTTAGCGCCCTCAGGCACATGGTCCAAAAATGCGACTTTGAAGCATCGGAACGGAAGGAAGGTCACTCCATGTGAACGGGGGCGGATTTATGGGTCAGTCTGGGAAGGGGGGGGGGGGGGGTCTGCGGGAGGCGGGAGGTCTGCGGAGGTGACGTCACGAGGCGATGCCTTATCCAGCGCCCCCCCCCCCCCCCCCCCCCAAGAACAAAACAACAACAAAAAAACAAAAAAAAACAGCAACAAGAACAACAATAAATTTACTATGTTTTTTTTATTTCAAAAAAGTTGTCCTTGGAGGGTTCGGGGTGTGCTGGCCCGGCAACGTGGTTCATGTGATCGCTGAAGTCTGAAAACTAAATACGCGCGCCGAACTGTGCGCGAGTTTTATTTTTGTTGTGGACGGCACAAATCGTGTCCTGCTGTGCACTGCACAAGTCGTATACCTTTTTTTGCGTGTCAGTGGAAACTCCAGCGCATGGATTTGCATTGGTAACATATTTTAAAAAATAATTCCAAAAACAATGCTTTCCTTGGCTTAAAGAGCCAACTCCGCTGTCATTTTTTATACTTAAAAGACTATACCGCCCTCTTCACTCATCAGTATAGGAAGACCTCATGCCAAGTATCACTGATCTAATCTCCGTCTATATATTTAATAAACTGGGCCAGCAAACATTGAAATGAGCCAAGTCGCCAGAAATCTGCCAACTCTAGCGTGCGACGTGAGGCGCAATCGTCAGCACAGTCAATGCGACGGAGTTGGAGCGGCCAACATTGAGCCACTACGTCAGAGGCATGTCTACGTCATTCTCACGTTTTGTTTCTTTTTACTTCTCAGAGCGAAATTGAACGATGACGTCATGAGTTTCTCCTCCCGGTGTTGGCTCAACAGCGTCCACGTGATCACCGTAACGCGGATGCGCTAGTTTGCGCTGCCCTGCGCGTTTATCGGTCATGATCCGGCTTCTCCGCTCCCCCCTCTCCTCTTTCGTCTTCTCCTTCCCCCTCTCCCCGGGCCATCACCGTCCACGCCATGCGAAGCGACCTGCCCGCGTCGCGTGTCCTGTACCTCTGCCCCCACGAACGTCACAAGACCACGTGGTTCGACGTGACGGTGGCCATGACTCTGACGACACGAGACCAATGTTGCCTGACGCAACCGAAGTTTCGGTTTCCGGTATCAGCTGATGTTTAAATTAAGATTACGCAAATAATATTCCAGATTTCGCGAATCTGAAGACGTAGAGCTGTTTAGCAGGGCCTAGTGAAATGGAATCACAGGTAAACCTAAAATTTTCAGAACTGAGCGGGTGCGCCTTTCAAGAAAAATAAAATTGCGGGTGACCAACTGATGATCCAGTAGTAAATTTCACCACGAAGCAACATTTTTAAGTAGGGTGACCAGACGCCCCGTTTTGGCCGGGACACTCGCCGTTTGAGGTCCGCTTCTGTCGTCCCGTCTTTTTGTCCCAATAGACCATATGCGAAAAGAAGCGCCATCTAGTGTACTCATGATCAATTATCAGATTTCCTCCATATTGGGGGGTTCCCGTGCCGATGGTTTCGCCCGAGAGACAATAGTCCCGGCAAAGTGGAAGTCGTAGAACTAAAATATGATCACCTGCTGCAAGTCCAGTACGAACCCTTCACAGGACGTCTTCGAGAAATACCGTTCATAGACCTGGATGGCCCAGTTCACTGCTTGAGTGACGAGTCTTGCGACCTCGTTGCTGACAATTCCTTTTCCAGAATTTTGTGGCCGTCTTTCTTTTCTTCTTTGAACCGAAACTAACCAGCAACCCATTGAGTGCACAAATAGACTGCCTAATATCATGAAAACCGAGTTAAATGCAGATGCGCCTCGTCCACAACTGGAAGATGTGATAAACCCCCAATATGGCGGCTCCTAATGGCATGATGATGATAGCTGGCAAGGATTTTGCATATGGCCTATAAAGAATCATGTTCCGTTTTCGCAGGTGTGCGTAGTTTTCGGAATCGGCACCAAGCGAGTTGAAGCAAACCGAAACTATGCGTTCTCGTTACAAATATATCTTACAAAGAAACCCGTAGGTACTTTCAAATACGCACGAGCCCGTGCGCTTCAACCGGAAACGGTTACAACGAGTTTCAGTTTGCAATAAAGAAAAAAAGTAAGCGTAGCTTTGGAAAGGTGCCTGCTTCATACGCAGCGGACCCAGGTTCGAGCCACAGAGTGTGCTTTTTTTTCTCATAGCATTTCTTTTTGTTAAGCGTTTTTTTGTCATGCACTTGGCCGATGTTTTCTATTCTTTTTTACAGCGAAGACTGAAAAAAAAGACGAATATTGTCGACGAAATTTTTGCTGAACTAAATGGTATGGGACTCCCTTTCCGGACGCTTGGGTTCAGCGTGGGTTGCCGTCGGCTGGACGCAGTGAAGAGGCGTGTACGTTGCGGGGCCAAGGTGGGTCAATAGCTTTGTAAACGGAAGCAGCCGCATGCTGTCCCCGAGCAGTGTGCGTAGACACGGCCGGGGGGTTGTTTACCCTGCGAGACAATGCAGTGCAATATGGTGACGTCCTGAAGCCACAGCAGTTATCGCAGCCATTCTCCCAATCTGTCTTTGCCACAACCCCCCCCCCCCCCCCGCCGCTTGGGATGTCCCGTTTTCTGCCTTGCAGGAATATGGTCACCCTATTTTTAAGTCACATTTGTTCTGCGTCTCGGAAGCTTCACTAGTTGAAACTTTGCATTTGACCATTTTTTAAATCTTTTTCCGTATTTTCGGAGTTTATTCTTCGTTAAATCCGAAGGGTGTTTTCCGGAGTTTATTATTTTTTTCTGGCCGACGGAGTTTATCGGTGCTCATTT